>JAADVK010000031.1:0-70895 GCA_023334975.1 Globisporangium sylvaticum
AGGTACAGCACCGACAGGTGGTGCTGAGTTTCGTCGTGGGTTCAGACCTGGAGAGCGCCTTTGGGTAACGCGATCCCCTTTTTTTGTTGTTAAACCCAAAAGCGCTCTCCAAATTGATGAAAATCCACTTCAAATGCCGAAAATATATGGGAAAACTGCAGCAAGAGCCTTCGCTCTTGCTTTGCAGTTTTCCCATAACGTCGTTTTCTGGCTCAAAATGTCTTTTTGACAAAAAGTAGTACGCGAACACAATTTGACCGAAACGCGTTTAGGGCCAGATAACGACGTTTTCAACATTTAACTGCACCATGGATTTCGAATACGACGTTTTGCGAAAGTGACTTTTCAAAATGTGCTCGTCGAAAATGTATCATTTTGAAAAAGCCTTTTTTGCGCCGAACTCGCTACAGGTAAAGCGTTAAGCGCCACCAACGTTGTGGTAGATGCTCGTGAGCTTCGGACAAAAGCTAGGTAATCACGATCGCCAGGCGTATCTTGTCCGTAGCCTTACATTTCTGGCATGAGTTGTGTGTTGACGACAATGAAATATGTGGAGTATCGCAAGCAAAATCTGCATCCAGTCATGACCAAGCTCGCATTGTTACCCCAGTATCCAGAATAGCGTCTCTTGTGCATTTGTGGCTGATTGATCGATCGATGCAATCCCGAACAGCCCGAACACCAGCGAAGTCTGCAATCCTACTGTATTCGCGGCGCAATGCGATGCTTGTGTGGGCGAGCAAATACCTAATCGCAGAACCCACCCGCTGACGCAAGCGAGGATTGCGATTTTGGAGAGCTCCCGCAGAGTGCAATCGCAGTTTTTGCATGGAGCTCCCATCAAGAAGCGTCAAGAAAGCTTTACGCGATGCATGAACCGAGAAATCGGTAAAGCCGCCGCGTGTGGGTTTGAAGCTTCAGATTATCCTTCCGCTCCTGTTTCTTCCTTCAACCAGATAATTTGACTTTAGGATATTTCTGACAGAAAACAGACCTAAAATAGCCGGCTGGATAAAACCAGTCTATTTTTACTTTACCGCCCAGAAAGCAAGCCTCCTGTGCAAAGCGCACGCACATGACACGTGAAAGCACGCAATACAGTGCTGACGCTCGCTCATGGACACGGAATGGCCACCTTGTTCTTGTCTGCGCGTGTTAAAAAACCGCGAGCACCGCATGACACACGCATGCCTAACGTTAAGAACTGGAATTGTTCCCACCGGCTGTCTGCAAGCACAGGCATTCACAGCATTCACGCAACTGCAGGCGGTCACATTACATGCAAGGCGAGCGTCGTGCATTTCTAATTGATGCCGACACCGAGCTGCAATAAGGCAAAGAGGAGGCGCCTCCAAGTTAAAGGACGCCAGCATCCATCCGGTAGAGGACGCAATGGCCCGTAATGATGCGGGACATAATGTAAAGGAGTGCGTGCGCCATGTTGAAGAGCGCTTTAAATGCGCTCTTTTTTCGAACATTAGGAGCTTCTCACGTCACACTTTTCCTGCGCGTCTCCTCCAAGCGGCATGGTGTTGCTGACGCGCATGAACGAACGGCAAAGAACACTTTTATATGAGAATATGGCTGTTTTGGTTGTGTACATTGGTTTGGCATTCCTGTTCATATTTAAACTAAATAACATGCATTTGCTTTTCTCGACGGACTATGGACAGAGGGAGGTATGCTTCTCTCTCTTGCTTTACTGATGGGACGACACTTGACTCCACTCGACTCAGAGGTACACGACGTGCTGCTGCTGGCGCGCGGGCGTGAACATGAGACCGGTCGTAAGCACCGGCTCCACGAAGAGCGAGTCGAGGAGCTCCATGATCTCGTGGTCCGAGATGTTCTCTGCTGCTGCTGCTGCGACTGCGACTGGGTGTGCTACTGCTGAGGCGCTGTTGTTGCATGAAGAGTCCTGAGAGTGGCCACTTGGCGTCATTGGTGCTTGGGGGCTGTGGTGGTGGTAGTGGCTCTTGATGTTGCCACTTTCAAACTGCGCATCCTTGACTTTGCGGATGATTCGGTCAGGAAGCGACTTGCTGCTGTTGGCCTTTGCTGTCGACGCGTTGTTCGCTGGAGGCGTGACCTTGACGATCGTGTGGTTCGGGTGCTGCGTCTTCATGTGGCGCGTGAGGTTGCCCGCGGTGCTGAACGTCTTGGAGCAGTCGGCCACCTGGCACGTGTGCGGCGTGGTGGCCATGTGCACCTTGAGGTGGCGGATGAGCTTCTCCTTCTTGGTGAAGATGCGCGTGCACTCGGTCACGGGGCACTTGAGCTTGCTGAGCGTGTGCAGGCGCTTGTGGCGCGCGAGGTTGCCCGAGGTGCTGAAGCGCTTGCCGCAGCTCGCGATCGGACACGCGTGCGGCTTCTCGCCCGTGTGGGTCTTCATGTGCTCGTGCAGCGTGAACTTGCGGTGGAAGCGGCCGCCGCAGTGCGGCACGGGGCAGCTGAACGGGCGGTCGGTCGGGTCGGTCGACAGCGACATCATCATGCCGCCGCCGTTCATCGCGTCGTCCATCGACGACGGCGAGTCGGGCGAGAAGAACGCCATCATCTTGGGCATGTGCTCCATCGGAGTGTGGCTGTGCTGGTGCTGGTACTGAAGTGTGGGCTGGCTGTGCTGGTGCGGCAGCGGGTCGCTTGCGAGAATGAACTGGAAGTCGCGCGGGTACGCGTCGTGGTTGAACATGGGGGGGGGATTTATGGAATGTACGCGGGCGAGTTGACGCGGACGGCGCGAGTTGGAAAGTGAGTGAGCGCGTGAGACGCAATGTCTGGTCGTGGGTTGTGGTCGTGTGGGAAGGAAGGCAAAAGCTTTGGATCTTTAGCAGAGGGTGTTTGCTTGTGGGTGGCTGGGTGTGGGTTGTGGGGTTCCCCATTGGGACGTCACGCACTGCGAGAGTGAGTGACGGCCAACAATTGATGAGGTAACGACGCTTACAGTAATGGGGCAATTGCCACGAGCCACACCTCCGTCTGGGACAAGAGACATGTTTCGCAGAGGGGGAAGAACTGGACATCTGGCCGATACAAACAATAGGAGAGTCGGATCGCTCTTGCTCTCTTGAGGGGGACGGGTTCGACGTAGAGACTCGTCACCAACCAAGTGACAAACCAAGAAGGCCCGAGAAGAAGCTTCTGGGCGGGTCGCCTTTTGGCCTGATTTGGCCGTTTGCGAGTTTTGACGTTTTGTGCGTTTCTGTGCTGGAGTTTGTATGGAGCGAGCCGTCCGGGCACGAGTGGCCCAGTATTTCACACAACCAGCAGAGCACGTGGCAGCCGGTAAGTCTGCTCCTTCCCGTTTTTAGGCTCTCTTTTGGAGAGCTGGCAGACTCGCCTGATTGCGACCGCTCAGAGATATTTGCGTTTCAGCTGAAACCCGAGCGTCTTTTGGTAGCAAAAGTGGGATCTTGTGTAGCCACCTCAAGTGTCCATCCCCTTGTTGTACGCTCTCTTTCGTGCTGTTTTTTTGCTGCATGGCATCGTTTTTCACTTGGCGTTTGTATGAGCGTCTTGCAAACTCATGAATTTATGAAAACAAGGGAGTGCAAGAATAATCGGACTCGCAAATCATAATCCATTTTGTGCAACTGTATTACTGCACTTGGAAAATGCAAGCACATGCTCAGCAGTTCGATCATTAAAATGATCGACGCTCAAGGATTTAGCACAAGCTTTTCGTGACGACAGCACGGCCAACAGTGTGCAATAACAATCAAGTTCAGCATTCGTAATCTGCGAATCTCAACTCGTACTGTAAACCCGATGCTGTTGGATGCCAGTCGTCTCTCTTCAAAACGTGAGACCTTGAATTACGAGCAGATTGCGACCATTTCCAACGCCGTAAAAGTCGAAAAGAGTCGTTGACTGGCGAGGACAGCCTTCGCAAAGGGCGACTTGACGCGCTTGAAGTGAACAACGCTAAAGAGGCGGAAAGCACGACCGCGCCTGTTTTGTATCGCAAACAAGCAAAGCGAAGTGAAGTGGGCCGAGCGTGCCGAAGTGATCGATGTGGGGATGTCAAGCCGCCTAATCGAAAGTGTGGGTTGCGCCTCCCGATTCAGTGCACACCGGAGCGTGTGTGCAGCTCCACACAAAAGAGCATGAAAGCATGTGTGACAACTCGAGGACCTCGTCGCCAACAAATGTCGAGTCCGAATTAGGAACGTTCCGTGCAATCAGATCAACCTGCAACGTTCAAGCGCGAGGGCGAAACGTGCGCCTAAAGAAGGGCTGACTTGACCGTTCCCATTTTATATTTCACAACCAAGCCAAATGATGAAACGGAAAATCAACCAAACCAGATTCATCATTCCAGTTTGCGCCTGGCTTTTCGAGAAGCTGAAAGCCGAAAGAAGCACAAGTTGTTTCCTGGTTAGCGTTCACCTTGGGCACTGCCTGATTGCAGCCGTGGAAGCCACAACGAAGCGCTTTGCTGTTCTTGAACCTGTTCTCACCACCTCCTTCCCACATCCGTCTCAGTTCTTTGTCACCGTCAGGCTTGAAAAGTCAAGGGCGAAAACGACGAAGAGCTCCGATATTCCAGTCCGTCAATTGACAAACTGGGTGTTTGGCTGTTTTGTGTGGGAATCTGCAACAACGACCTCATGTCTCGTTTTTGCGCAAACAGACGTGCAACAAACTCGATTGCTCAGGCTGTCCCCTGACGCGCCTGGCTGCTTGGATCTTGAAGGGATCTTTTGACAAACCGAGGAGCTCACCTGAGCTCACCAGAGGCAAGGAAGAGAAATCCGGCACCACTCGCTCTCTGGGAAAGACGTTCGTGGGAGCAAGCAGCAAGCTTGATTGCATGCTACAGTATTGGGCCATGCGAAAATGGGTCCATGTATCAAGCACAAGGCGTTGTCCGATAAATATATAAAAAATGGAGCATTTAGACGAGCGTTTCGATGTCCAGTGCAAGTTGGCGAGTGTGGAGCGACGGAGCGTTACTCAGGCGAAAGCCTCAGCAGGTGGACGCCAACAGTTATTTTTATCACGGATCGGCGGTGTATGCGGCCTGCACGTTTGTCAGACACGCACAATAACTGGACTCCACTCTTTATTGCCGCGAACGTTAATGTTCTTTGCGCATTTATTTCGTATGAACTGCCACTCCGTTGCTGGGTACACCGCAACGGGTTGCCTTCACCCCCCAGTGTCGCCGCCGGTTGGTTTGTTGTTTTACAAAACCTCACGCAGCGGTTGTCGCCAACCTGCTCGGCTGGTTTATTTATATATATTTTCGCATTCGGAGTGGAGCTAGCTGCCTTGTTTGTGTCTTGCTTCAACAAGAGAGAGAGGGCTAGAGACGACGGAGGAACACCGAGGGAGGTTGCCTCCACAACTGTAAAGTGTAGTTGACGAGAGGAGCGGGGATATGATGATGGAGCTGAATTCTTGCTCGCTCTCGTATCTTTTGTAGCCACCCCGCCTGTCACCTGAACCCTTTTCTGGTTGCCCGGAATTCCAAGCAACCCCTGCTCGACAATTTTTTAACATTTTCCAACCCTGTAAACAGGCGTCGCTCAGCGTCAGCGTCATTACGAGTATAGAGTCTCTCGGGCTCTTTCTTGCCACTCATTCGCGTGGGTCCAGAGAAGGTTGCACCAGCTCTGCGCGCGGGACAGACACAATGGACGCTGTACCTCTCTGCACCATAGCGGGAAGCAGGTCATTGCATTGATCTCAGTCCAGAGTGCGCGTCCATTCCATCACTGTCTTGCCCAGCAACGAGTGCCTGGAGGTGCCATCGCGATTTCGGTCAGTGCCCGTGCCGTACAGTTTGATTTACGCGCACATGTTCGCAAGTGTAAGCTCAATCGCTGCGTTTGTTGTCTTCATCGAGAACAGCAAACAGGGCGGTGCTCAAAATTGGCAGGCACACAAGAGATCCCCCTCGCTCACTGACTCATACAGGCGGCGCAGTTGCGCATTCTTCACTTCTTTTCGAAGCAGAAGAGGCACTTGTGAAGTGAGCCAAAAGTGTCGCTGAATGAGTTTGTTGCTCGAAGCCGCTTTCCATTTTCCGAGCGACGTGGGAATTCGAATCTCGCTCATTGACGAAATGGATGACTGGACGGGGGTGGTGCAGTGGTGGTTGCGCTTCTGGTCTCTGGTGGTCGAGCACATTGCGGGTGTTGTTCCTGGAAATGGAAAACAAAGCTGCGCGTTCAGCTGTGAATGGAAGATACCCTTCCATTCACAGGTGTATCCTTTTTGAGACGCTGCAGCACTTGAAGTTTGAACCAACGGGTTGAAGACACTTCTGTGTCTGTTGGACCCTTTCAGAAGTTGCGAATTGCGAGTACAGTGCAGTGGCGGCGGTGAGATAACGAGTTGAGGAGCGATTTTCTTGTCTCGTTGCCAATTTTGAACAGTGGATATGCAGGAATTTGTGATGTGGCTGTGCACGGACAGACTGACGGATGCAGGTAAGAATGGAGCTGAACTCGCGCTCCCCCGTTTATATCTTGTTCCTGCTATAGTCCTGGCCGCAGGGAGACTGGCGGTTCCCGAGTCCTCCCGAATCCATTCCATGTTGTCCGGTCTTCCAAGCAGCAGCTCGACAATAGATAACTTGAGCTGTATATCTCCCTGATAACAACGGTCGCTCGTCAGAGGTTTTCGTAGCCGTTGGGTTGGGAGGCGCGCTTCAACCGAGGTTTCCGAGGTGTACTCTCCTGTTGAGAACCAAGTACGTGCGCACGATCACCACGCGGACACGCACGAACATGCAAGCTCGCTTTCAATGTCCATACTAAGTACCAATTTCCTCACTCACTCACGGCTGTACAGTAGAACAGTACAGGGTGGTGCTCCATTGAATTGGCGAGCTTGGTGAACAGCAACAAGAGTTCTTCCGCTGACTCATAGGGACAGCGCGATCCCACCTTCTTCATTTTTTCACGCTTCTTCGACGCAGAAGAGGCACGTGAATTGAAGCCAAAATTTGTCGCGGAAGGAAGGTGGTGCTGCTCGAAAGCTGCTCTCCATTTTCCGCGCAGTTTGGTCTCGAAAATGAATGGACGAGGCTGTGTTGCATGTGTGACGTGAAGAATGTGTCGCCGAAGGAGGTACACGAGCAGCTGGTCAGTGATCGAGCGTCTTCTTTCCACAGTGCTTCCGAGTTTGTTCCGGGAACTGTGAAAACAATACCCCGAGCTCGGTCCTCCGCGTTCGATCAGCGAAGCGATCCATTGAGACGCTCCTTGAAGTTTCAAACTTCTTATTCGGTGTGAAGTGAAGATTCGTTGGGAGAGCAACCGGTGGCGAGGAGGTGCTCATAAGCTGGCTGTGAACCCCAGGCAGCTCGATCTGTTTCCCTTACCAGTTCCTTCTTTCATCGTACCAGCCTCAAAGTGATGATACTGCTATCGCACTCCGTCAGTAGATTGATCAGAACTGGTTGTGACTGCTCCAAATGATTCTGTGGTGGTAGACGACAGCAAACGGAGCAGCTTGAGAGTGCATTGTTCTCTCTAAAGCACCAGATCGCTTACCTTTTTCACTTGGAGAAAGCTATCCTTCGCAAGAAGCCGCACTTATCACGAAACAGTTCTTGCATTGCTGGGGATTAAAAAAATCGATACATACATTTAGAGCACACGCTGCCACTTCTCGAAGCACGAAAAACGTCAGCACACACTGCGTCCGCTTCAAAAGACGGTTGGTTGCGCTGCGGCGCTTCCTCTCTACACAAAATTGGTGCTGTAGTTCTCCTTCATGCCGACATCGCTCGCAGAGCCGAACGAGAGCGCGTTCTTCGGAGCCATCATCGTCTGCTTCTTGCGATCGGCCTCGTGTTTCTGTGCAGATCGGATCGACAGGTACACGGCGAGGAAAGTGACGAGGATCGTCAGACCGGACGTGCCCAATGCAAGGTACCAAGGTGGACCGTACGACGACGTGATGCTGATCGAGCCGCCGTCGTTGCTGTCCACCTTGCCCAAAGCCGTCGTGCATCGCGGACCAGTCCAGGAGGAACCCATGCACTTGCATCGGTTCTTCACACACGTACCCGTGCTAACCTTTGTCTTGGCGCTGGTGCAATCATCATCGGTTCGGCAAAATGCCTTGCCGGACACATCCACGGCCAAGTTGTCGAAATCCTGGTACTCGTCAATGTGGTCGACAATCCACTGCTTCGTCGGGTGGGACGCTGGGTCGCATCCCACTTGCATCTTGGAGGTCGGCGACGTGTCTTGGTACAGGCGAATGTAGTCGATCTTCATTTTCATCGGGAACTCGTCACAAATCTTGTTCGCTTTCGCGTCTTTACCGTCGCCGCGGCACGGACCTCCAGCATTTGGTGGCTTCGTACCCCAGGTACTGGACAGCGCCACGTTGAAGATCATGTACATCGGCTCTTCAACCATCACCTTGATAGGGTTGGTCTTCGCCGCATTCTGGGGAGGGTTGACGATGGCACTCGCTGGAATCTCGTACAGAGGCTGGCCGCCAAGCATCCAGCGCACGTACCCGGTCGGGCCGGTCACCCACTCGATCTGGTACACCAAGAAGTCTTGGTACGCGGCAAGATGGATGGGCCAGTTGGACGAAATGGCGTCCATCTGGTACGCGAACACGTTCACCTTGCCGCTCTGCGGGATATCGGTCGCTCCACAGGCAGGACTTGGGTTGCCAGGACTGCACAGGTACGCACCAGTGTATCCGTTCATAAGCGGGAAGCACGTTCCGTTCGAGTTGATGCCCCAGTAGTCCGTCTTCGAGCCGTCGATGCCGCTCACATCAGCGTTGACGTCCTTGGAGCCCGGGCAGTTCGAAACGGTACAGGTGTTTTCGGTAAGACCCTTGTCGAGCGCAGCCTTGACCGTCTTGTAGTCTTGTTTCAGCTTGGAGCTCGCAACGCAAAAGTTGTTCGCAGCGTATCGCATGCCCTGGTACCACGACTTGTGGCCACGCTTCGACATGTACAACTTGGTCGGAAGATCGGGGGCGTTCGCGCCAGGCGTCTTACACTGACCAGTGTAGACGCACCCATAGCTCTCACCGTCTGGGGGGAGGATACGGTAGTCGGTCGGCATGCCCGGACCGAGCTGAATCGACGACGACACGGCCGTGCCTGCGCCTTCGAGGATATCAATTTCAGGCGCGCCGCGACCCTGGTTTGGATTCAGCCCGTGGCCTGGGTTCGAGTTACAGGCGCTGATACGCTGGTTCGACGACGGGAACGCTGCTTCGTTGCACTCGTCGTAGGAAAACGGCCACATGCGGTTCGTCGACGCACTGAAAATGGCGCGACCGAGGTTGCCCATCATCCAGATACCTGGCCACGTCGGGTAGTAGTCGGCGGTCGTCGCGAGACCACTTGGGCCAGCTGCCAGGTCGGGGTTTCCGGACTTGGATGAGACCGCACCGGGGAGCACTGTGCTCACTTCGACCATGCCGCCCTGGAAGCAGAACTTGTTCCACGACTGCACCATTCCGGCTCGGTAATACTACATGACAGAAGGAGCACATGTCAGCACAACACAGATCGATCTACCCACACATAAATCGCTTGAAGCGGCGGTCACGTACAAAAGTGGTGGTCTGGTACCCTGGCGGGTTCTTGTAGTCGTTCCAGAGCTTGAGCGTCGTGGTCTCCTCCATGGCTTGGATGTAAAAGTAGCAGTCGTCGCCCACGCACTCGGTCGACGTCATGTTGTGCGAATAAACCTCCAACGCGGCGTTCACACCGTCGGGCTTGTTGATCGATGTCCACATGTGGTCCTCGCCGGGCTCGAACGATCGCCCCGGGGTGTTGAACTCGTCGCTCATCACGAGCTCCCACTGCTCGCCGCGCGTGCTCACGTACACCTGGCGGTTCTCGGGCGTGGCCGGGTCCACCCACGTGCGGATGCCCGACTTGGTCGGGTCCTCGGCGGCGTCCGCGCACGCCGCGAGGAGCACCGCCGCCGCCACCGCGGCGGTCTTCCACTGCTGCTGCGTCGTCATCATGTGTACGGACGGACGGCTTTCCGATTGCTGCTGGGACTTTTTTTCGAGCAAACAAGTCGATGACGATGAGAGAGAGAGAGAAGAGGTCAAGAGGAAGGACGAGAGAAGTTAGCGTGTGTGTGACTGCCAGCGGATGGATAGAGAGAGAGCGGGAATGCGTCACGCGCGTGAGAGGAATGAGCACACGCGCTCACCTTGGAGAAAGGGACGACGCAGAGGGGACGCTGGTGCTGGTGCTGGTGCCAGTGCTGATGCCAGTGGGAAATGGCGATCGCGTGGCACCCGCCCCTGTTGATTTTCTGATAGAAAAGCGAGGAGGGACCTTTGTTGTCGCTTTGCTTTTGGCTGGGTTGTTGCGCGCCGCTCCCCTCCTCAGAACCAGATGCCCACACAATTGCGCTGTGCATTGCCACCTGCTCAAGAGAGCGCGACTTGACAACGAGGAAAGAAGCATTTAAAACCTTTTCAAAGACAAACACCGTTTGCATATTTATAATCATTATATTTTAATCTAAAGAAACCTTCGTATATTGAACAATCACTTAAAAAGTGCCACATGCATCATCCAAGGTGTGTCAAATCCGCACTGGATGTTTTTGTGATCGCACTCACCATACTGTATGTGTCCATTAAGGTACGATTGTGTCTGAACTCACTATTCACCTGTTTTGGCTGATAAAGTACGATTTGATCGATTAAAACGAACTTACCGAACTTACCGAGACGTACCTAATCGACTTCATCCAGTGATGCCAAATCGGAAATAAACGATGTGCCATATTTTCACGCAAGACCAGAGCGTTCCTCAGGAATCCACCGATCCGACCGATAAAAGAACACAGGGTTGCACCGCTGTGCTTCATGCACACTGACACAGTGCACTACAAAGTATCACCCTTCTGCGGCAGGTATTATTGAAACAGGAATGGAACACGGTACTAGTACTAAAATCGCTGGCATTGAAGCCTTGGGAGCTCTCAGGGGTTGCGTTATCCCACCTACTTCGCGTAGATGCCACCGAGAAAGCACGCTCAGCTCGTACCCTCGCACCAATTACGTACTTCAAAACTCCACAGCGCTTTGCGGCGCTGCTCCAAGAGCAAGCAAGCCTGAACTTAGATCAATGGTGGAGAGAGAGAGAAGGGAATTCTATTTATCGATCAGGATCCTGAAACTTCTTCAACACTTGCAACAGTGATTGTTGCCGCCATAGCGAGTTGCTTGTCTGATGTCATTGTCCTTGTGTCCGACTATATCTCGGTATCTGGCTTTGTCGGTGCCCGCTGAGTGGTCGGTCAATCTTCCCGATCCCTTTGAGTTCATTGCCATGCTGGCAAGCCGGTCAGCCATCTTACTCGTCTGGCGTGTGTCCAGCCCGCCCGCGCCAGGTGACTCACTGAGTTGCTAATTGCATGTGTGCCCAATGTCCGGAGCTGCGTCGCCGTGATCTTTGAGTACCCATGTTTTGAATCAATGATGAGGTTGCTATCGCCGATGACCTCAAGATGAGTTGCCGTATCGCGCAATGGAGGAAGAGTTCCTGGAAGTCCATCCATCATGGACGCTTTTCAAATGCCAAAAAACTGTTTCCCTCCTCTAATTGATTCCCCGCCGAATTCGATTCGAGTTGAACCTCTGAAAATAGATAGTTGCCTTTCTTGTGAACGGAAAAAGAGGCAACTTCAAACCCGCATTCTTGCGAGCGGCAAGCGCTGCAAGAGACAACAGCAACCCAAGCGCGCATGTAAGTGAACGTCATGCGCGTGCAGACGCACGCTATGTATGTGCGTCTCTAGTCTGCTAACTGAGCATCGCAATCTCGTTTTATCGTTGTGACGCTACTCTGCTGTCCAAGACGTGAAGCAATGGATCGCTTCATCGCTGGCACGCATTTCTACAATCACGACATGTTTGGCGGCATCCGCCCCGGCGGCGACGTGCAGCTGCTCTCCAAGGCGTACTTCGGGCTCGCGGTCTCGGCATTCGCGTCGGCGTTCGTGTACGTCGGACTGCGCAGCGGGCTGCTTCTCATGGTGTGCGCTGAGCTCGACTTCTCCACGCAAGAGATGCAGGCGGTGGATCGACTGGCAGAACTGCCGGCTGCGTTTTCGTTCTTCGTCGGACTGCTTGCAGATGCCATGCCGCTCGTCGGGTACCATCGCAAGCCGTACATGATCGTGGGGCACTCGCTGGTTTTGGTCAGTCTGCTCTTGCTCGGCGTCGCCTTCAGCTTTAGCTCGGCCCTGGAAGACTCGCTGGGAAAAGGCTACGTCTACATCACGACGCTTCTCCTCGGATGCGTGAGCGTTGGCTCGATGGTCAACTTTGTGTCGGTGCACACGATGGTGGTGACCCTGTCGCAGAGGGAATCGCTCGAGGACCGAGGGATCATCCAAGCCAAATACTTGGTCGCGCGAGTGAGCGGTCAAGTGACTGCGCGCATCCTGGTCTTCTTCATCACCGATCCTGGACACTCGCTTCATGTACCGCTGATGCTGCTCGCGCTGGGTGCCATTTCGATCTTCAGCATCACGATGACGATCGTGTACCTGAATGAGGATGAGGATCATTGTCAGCACTCAATCCGGACCAAGTGCGACAAGTACTGGACGATGACCCAGCAGAAAGCCATGTGGCGCATTCTCACCTTCATTTCCTGCTTTGCGTTCGCGCTCGGCTTCAAGTTCTCCGAGGCGCAGCGAGCTCTCCAAGTCTGGTCACACGTGGACTCAAGGCGATCTCAGCTCCTCTCCAGCATCGCGAACGATTGGGTCATGCTCTGCACGATTCTCGTCTGGCGCAGATACATCATGAACAGCCTCTGGAGGCACGTGTTCGCAACTGGACCGGTCATGGCGATCACGTCGCAGGTGGTTCTATCAGCGCTGACGATCCCCGACGCTGTTCGAAACCAAGTCTTCTACACGTTGGTTACAAGTTTCACAGGCGTGTCGAGCGCCTTCGTCGCGATGTCCACGCTCGTTCCAGTGACCGAGATCGCTCAAGAAGGCTCGGAAGGTGGCGTGGCAGGCTTGGCGGTGTCGTTCTACACGATCTCCAAGGTGTTTGGCAGCACCTTTCTCAGTGCTCTGCAGAGTGCTGCTGTTTTCTCGCTCAAAGACTCAGTCGAAGACTCGTCGCACGCTCGGTGGCTGGTCGCTACAGCGCAGATAGTGACAGTCGCCGTGAACTCTCTCAGCTTTGCTGGCATCGTTCTGCTGCCGATGCAGAAGCTGGACGCGCAGCAATTGCGCACGTTCGGAGGGTTCACTCGGTTTGCAGGATCCGCGACTGCGGCAGTCTTCCTGCTTCTGTTGACGTACTGCATCGTGTTTAACGCGCTGCTCCTCATCCCCAGCACGGCATGCTACTTTGTGGTCGGAAGTGGCGGCAACTGAGTGACGCAGCATGCCATTTGATTTGGTTGGCTACAGCAGCATCGTACACCCAGACTTGCTTGAAGCGAAGAAGACAGACACACAAGCAGAGAGCAAATGCACCCACGCCTCAGCACAGCTGATCAACGCTCGCGACGACGCGCGCAATCTGAACTGCAAAAAGATCTTTTGAGATGACTCCAAAAAAGGAGGTCGTCTGCGTCGTCGTCGTTCGAAAAATAGCCACAACGTACTTCGCACGATGACACGATTTTGATCGAGTGGTATCTTTGGAGCGAGAGGAGGGTTGAGAGGAGTTTTGTTGTTGTGAAAACCCTTAGAAGCCGATAGCAAAAAATCAAATTGTCCTCGAGGACAATTTTTCATGGATTTTCTGGCAAAACGAATACCTTCCAAAAAGTGACAAACACAAGTAAAGTAGAATATTCAAAAACAACGTTAGTTTTTGCAATACAATTGCACATAGCTAACCTGTCTATTTGAATACCTTTGAGTATTTTATTTGCTTCGTTGTCTAAAACAAGACGCATTTATACAGTTCTCTTTAAAGTACAATCCTTCGAAACCTGAGAGTGTCAAGGTCGCACCTTCAGTGCCACCTCTTCACCAAATCTGAGAGTGAAATACCACATTTTATCGTTGTACTTTACACTCTCAGATTTGGAAGGGAACTCGTTTCCACAGGGCTTTCAAATAGCGCTCTTGAGAGTGACTCCGATTTTACACCGATCTATATTCGTTTCCAAAGGTTTGGAACGAAATCTGAAATTGTGTGTCTCACGCTCCTCACGATCTGTTCCGTCATTTCAAGGAACAGCATGTCGTAATCCGAGCAGCTTGTTTGCGGGCAGCTTACAGAAATCAAGTGAAAGTGGTCAGCACGAGCGTGCAATTACGGAGGGATTATGTCCACACAAAGTGCGTTTCGAGTCGGAATCAGTGAAAAGTGGCCAGTATGAATATGCGATTACTAGGGCTGACTGATACGAGACGCAAAAAGTGTCTCAAAATTCCAGGTGCAAACCGAAAGCTTTGAACAGCCACGAGACACAAAGTGTCCCGCGTCACAAATGTGTACGTACCCGACAAGATCTGCACATCGAGTCTGTTCAAAGCTAAACTTTATAATTTGGTGTCAAAGCATGAGGTGCTCTGCATACCTTATTTCTAAAAAAAACACCTTTTGAGATGTCCATTCTGCACTTTTCAGAAACTGTCCCTAGCAACTCTCTGTTTTCAGGGTCTACCGGAACAGCACCAACCGTCAAACCCTTGCAAGCGAATCATTCGTTCGTTCCCTTGGAGCTTGCTGCTTGGCGTCATCATCCAACGTGCTGGCGATTATCGCGCCGCAGCAGATTCCATCACATCACTCGCACCTGAGAGACAGCGCTCCCTCTTTCTCTCTCTCCTGCATCATCCTGCTGCTCCTTGCCTGTCAAAGCCCCTCCCTTGTGTCCAATCTCCTCCGAAGGTCGACAGCGCACGCCTGTTAGTCGATCCATCAATCAGTCTCGTGCAAGCGCGCGCGTTAGCAGCAGCCGTCTCTCTGATCGACCGCTTCCCAATGGACTCGTCCACAGCTGCGCCACCACAGGCGCCACCCGTTGCTGCTGAAGCTGCTGCACCAGCACCAGCACCAGCTCCAGCTCCAGCTCCAGCTCCGACCACTAACATGCCGACGATGCCGCTGGCTCCGGCCGCGCCGCCGCCGCTCCTGACACCCGCGATGGCGTCCCAGGGGGGACCCGTCCAGGCGCCGCTCTTCTCCACCGCGTCCGAGACGCCGCTGAACCTGAACACGCCGCTGCGCAACAAGGCCGTGTACCCGAGCCGGCGGTACGAGACCAAGTCGACGTGGATGCAGCTCATCTTCGGCGTGCTCTACCTGCTGCTCATCGTCGTGTGCTCCTTTTTGGACGTCGTGTACTTCCTCTTCCCGCTCGACTACATCATCCGCCCGCTCTTCGGCCGCAACATCTACAAGCGCGTGATGAAGTTCTTCGAGGGACTGTTCTTCGCGATGCTCGCGGGCCTGCTCGAGTACGTCGCCGGCGTGAAGATCGTCGTGACTCAGGACCCGGGTGACGAGAGCCTCGACCCGAGCGACACGCCGTTCTCCATCACGGACCAGATCCTGCTCATCTGCAACCACCGCACGGAGGTCGACTGGTTGTTCTTCTGGAACCTGGCGATCCGCTACGGGTGCCAGGACCGCATCCGCGTCATGATGAAGGCGATCATCCGGTTCGCGCCGGGTGTGGGCTGGGCGTTGCTGCAGATGAAGTTCCCCTTCGTGAACCGCCGCTGGGCCACCGACCAAGCGCGCATCCGGAAAGTGATCAACCAGTACCAGAAGTACTCGAGCGGCAGCTGGCTGTCCATGTTCCCCGAGGGTACGATCCTCGAGAAGAAAACGCTCATCAAGTCCCACGAGTTCGCCATGGAGCGCGGCGAGCCGCGCTGGAACTACGTGCTGTACCCGCGCGTGCGCGGCTTTGAACTCTGCGTGGAAGAGTTCAACCCCGAGTCGATCCTCGACGTCACCATCGCGTACCCGGAACTCGCCGACGGCATCCTGCCATCACCGGTACGTTGTTATTTACTGCATATCACTATTGAGTACTTGGTGCTTGCTTGTGATGCTAACTCTGTTGGTCTATTGTTCATTACAGCTCCGTTGCATCCGTGGCCAGTACCCGAAAGAAGTGCACATCCACCTGAAGCGATACCGAAGAGCGACGTTCGAGGCCAGCAAGGGCGACATGGACCAGTGGCTCAAGGACCGCTTCGCCGAGAAGGAGGAGCTGCTCAAGAACTTTTACGAGAACCGCGTGTTCCTGGGCAAGCGCGTGATCTGCGAGGACGCGAAATTTGGCCACTGGGTGATCCTGGGCTGCGCCATGAACATCGGCGTGCTCTTCTTCACGTACTTCATCGTCGGCGCGTACCCGCTCGTGATGCTCTGCATCTACGCGTTCTGCACGCTGCACGCGCTCTACTTTGTCCACACCTTTGGCAAATAGAGAGAGCAGCCGCCAAGTCAAGACATCCTCATACTACTACTACGCAACAACAACAGCGTATTCGCGAATTTTTTCTCTCATTAGAAGGACTGTATCATACTGTGAACGCGGGATACCTCTTGTCGTAAGTACACCAGCCAACCAGACCAACCATTTTTCAAAACAAAATGCAATACAATACAATACTTTTTTGGCATCATCAGAGCATTTCCCAAGGCGCGCGCCACTTGTCTTTGTGTTGATGATGATGATGATGATGACTCGCTCTCGTTTCCACGTGCAGTTCGTAGCCTTTCGCATTTGGGAACCAGGATACAGGATGCAGGACGCCAGGTCCAGATGCACTCATTCACGCCTTGGGAGGTCGCGCCACTGCTCCGAGTTGCGCTCCGGTGGCGCGACCGCGTCGCCGCACTTGAGTCCCATCTCGACGCACTTGCGCGCCGACTTGGCCGGCAAAAGCCCGCGATGGTGTGCGCCTCGTCGCGCTGCTTGGCCGTCATCAGGTCCTCCTCGGCGCTCGTGAACACCACTTCGTAGATCGCGTCACAGGGACATGATGGGTCGCCAGCGATTTCCTTGTTGATATAATGGTCGCGACCATGACATAAAGTCTTCGATGACCAGATGCATTAAGTACCAAACAAGTGTCCATGCTGCTGTGTTGGGCATGAAGGTCCTGTGCCATCACATCTGTATCACAAACTGTTCTTTGGTTCAAATGGTCGAGTGGACCCATCTCAAAAATCTACCTACAAGTACCAAAAAAATCCATTGGAATTGATTGATTCTGCCACAAAAGACTGACAGATCCGCTCGCTCTCAGTTGATTCACAGCGTTCCAGATTATTTGTTCGCGTTTACCGTTTCGTTTCGTTCGTTCACCGTCTTTCGAAGATCTCGTCATTCTCTCGCGGGAGAGTGAGGGTGACGCAGCAATCGTCTCACTTCTGAAGCGGATGACGCGCCTCGCTCGGCTTTATCGAATGCGTGAAAGTGGGCCAATTAAGGCACCATGGTGACGCAGAGCTTCGCTCTGTAAGTTGTACACAGACATTGGCGTCCAGGTTTATTGGAGGAGCTCTTTGGCATTGCGCGATGTGCAGGGGGTCCTAGTTTCCCTTTGTGTCCTCAGCGAATCTCGACAGTCGCTTTCATGACGAGTTTCTTGCTGTCCACCCATTCTGCTTGTCGCATACTCTCCCACAGCACTTCAGCGAATGGACGAAATGGCTACACTTGGCCGAATGTAGCCATTTTGTACCAGTAGAAGATAGGGGTGCGAGTCCAATTCGGACAACACGGCTCCACGCGAGTGCTGGCCCATGACTAGCGGGTTTTGATTGGTGAGGATGATCCACTGCTAGGCGTCGCTGTGTTGGTCGCTCTCGAGCGACGAACGAGGAAACGAGGATATCAGGGACCGAGCGTGGAGTCCTTAAGATTGCTGCCGGGACCTTCTTGAGTCGTCGCTGTCCCGGTTCCTGTCGACAGTATCAACCGGGAGAAACTCAAAACCAGGCTGGTCAATGAGACGTAGATGCACAAGCCAGAACCAAGTCCACGCACAGCTCAATGATGGTCTCGATCATGTGCTCTTTCGTGAACTTGCAGATCTTGCTGATCTCCAGTCTGAGAGGTTTCTGGAGGTATACTCACCTTTCAGGAGCTGTTTGTGTATAGTTAGCTAAAAAGCTGTATGTGAGCAAGCCGATTTTGAATCCCAAGCATCGTAATGTTACTAAGTTTCCAGCCCGTGTGCTTCGTGAGGTACAAGAGGCAGTGCACGCACATTTTTCGAGTTGTACAGAACATAGACTCTCGCGATCAGACAAGTGGATTTTGGACACACGCGTTTGAAGGACGAGACGCGGTTGAATTCGAAGAGTTCTGAAGAGTGACTACCCAGCCACGCGTCATAAACCCTGTACGACTAAGAAGCAGCAGCTTGGTGCAGCCCAGGAGATCTTCATTACATGAAACGCAGAGGGAAAGTATATGTTTGTATAGCGCTCAGCCATCGAGCAGCCTCAGATGGCGCTTGAGAATCATGTCCAGTATGCACTCAGGAATATCTGATGCAAGATCTCAGATGGCTGAGTTACTCAGTCACCGTTTCGGCCCCTTTTCCGAACAGTTCGTCCAGATCTCCATAATCATGCAAAGCATTCACTCGCCACTCATGTTCCGCTCAAAGGTGATCGACGCTTCTCTTCTTGCACCTGCCAATACATGCATGCCATATTATTATGGAATGTGACCAGCGTGGTATTGCCACCGGCTCGGTGCGAAAGAGCCCGCCAAGAAAACTGGGAGGGTCTTCAACTTCAATCGGCAATTCTACATAAACAAAATGTGTGCCCAATGTTTACTGTTTATCGCCTGCCCAGCGCGCCATCTTCGGTAATTCTGTACTAAACCTAAGTGGAGCCATCACTGTGCAGCCTTTGTACAACCTGGGTCGTAGGAACGTTCGCTCGTTTCGCTTTTCAACTGGACGTCTAGTGTCAAAGAAGTCAAACTCGCTACAGTTCTGCATCATCAGTCCGCAAATTCTTCCACCGCGATATTGTCGACATCTCGATAGAAAAGCCGAACGCAGCATCAAAGAGTTGCTGAGTTAACTACCAGTACCAGTAACTATAATAGCCAGTGTGTCTCTATGTATGGATCATAGACCAAGATCGAAAGCCAGCGCTCTGGTCACAGAAACAAAGAGCTCGAACGAAAGTAGCTCCTCATGCGAGCACCATCGTGCAGTTCCATCCATCCACATCACACACATAACAACAACAACGGAGCATCACAAGTCAGCCTTGGTGAAGAAGCACAGGGATCCAGGCCATCCACTATTGATAGCTGACTGAGTATCCGACGTAAACCACTCCGCGCAAGGATCACACACGACCTCCTCACCCACCAGCACCTCTGGCTTGCGTGAAAGCAATAGCGGCACCTCCACCGAGATAAGCGATCATTGACTATCCCCATGTATTATTCTGGCGCTTCCAGCTTTCGCTGTGTCAAGTGAAGCGGCGCTTTTGATACTCGGAAAACACATGGGGGAGTGGTTGGAGCGATTTGATATTTGTATGTGGCTTGCTTGCACACAGTGAGGAGTCAGATCACCCTATCAAAAAAAAGAGTCAGATCTTCACCCTCAAAATGCGGTTTTTAGTCACTCATGCGGATTTAATAGCTTTCAAAGCACACAAATCTCAAAATGTACTGCAATCGGCATGTGTATTTTAGCACATTCCATAATTAATACAAATTGGAATCTCGTCCGAGTCACTCAACCATCTGGTTTTGTTAAAAACCCTTCCTCTCGATTTGTAGCTCACTCCAGCAAAGCAAAGCAAAGCCTCAACTCAAGGGACGATGACTATGACTATGACAGACCAATCGGCAGACAGACACAGACAGCGGAAGACCCCGCCCATTCTCAATTGAGCTCTTCGTTGCGCTAGTGGTCACCATGACGCAGCACAATACCCAGCACAATACCCAGCACCAGCAGCAGCGCACCGAGCTGCCGCCACTGTCGTCCACGTCCATGTCCATGGCGTCGCTCGCCACCGACCGGAGCTTGGACGCGTCCTCGCGCGCCGCGTACCAATCGTCGTTGGACGGCGTGCCCATGCTGGACAGCGGCGGTCAGAAGAGCGACCTGGCGGACATCATGTCCTCCAAGCGCAACGAGCGTTTCCACTTTGAAACCGTCGCGGTCATCAACGCGCGGAGGACACCGAGCGATGGACACCAAGGCTACAGGCATCAGCAGCAGCGCCAGATTGTCCACTACGACGCCGAGAGCTGCAGCAGCAGTCTGCGTGAGGGCCTCGAGCCCGTGCAGCTCTTCAGCCGCGCGTACGGCGCGCTCGCGTTCAACGGCTTCGCGTCGGGCTTCGCGATCACGTTCCTGCGCTACGTGTTCCGGCCGCTGCTCGTCGCGTACCTGAGTCTGCACCACAGGAACCAGTTTTTGTCGGCGCGGTACCTGCTCGAGTGGCCCGCGGCGTTCGCGGTGTTTGTGGGGCTCCTGTCGGACTGCGTGTCCATTGGTGGGTACCGGCGCAAGTCGTACATGGTGTTGGGCTGGTTCACGAGCTTCCTCATGTTCATGGGCATCGTGGTCGTCACGCTGCTCTCGCCAAGCAAGATCCTGCTGTTCGTGGACGCGAACAAACCGGGGGAAGCCATCGCGACGTCCGACCTCGAGACGTACCCGGAGCAGTTCGCAGTGCTTTACGTCACGTTCGCGGTCATCGGCTGCTTGGGCTTCCAGGTCGCGTACGTGGTGTCGCTCGCGATGACGGTCGAGCTCGCGCAGCGAGAGCCGCTCTACATGCGCGGTCACCTGCAGGCCATGTACATGTTCCTCTTCTACCTCGCGGCGCTGCTCGCGCAGTTCTTCGCGTCCAAAGTGCTCTTCATGAGCGCGAACGAGAGCGAGCCGCTGCGCTCCACGATCACCATGGGTGAGGCTGGCGTCGTGCTCTCTATATGCAGCGTCATCGCGTTCCCGATCGTGCTGTTCTTTCTCAGGGAGGAGCGGGTGCTCATGGACGTTCCACTGGACCAAGACGATGAGGAGAACCGCGACTCTTCCAACCCTCAGTCCCTCGATCAAGTCCCCAGCACTGTGAGCCTGCTTGCCGAGCGCGTCAGGGAGCTCTTCCACTTCAGCCAGCAGCAGGTGGTCTACCGCGTGGTCGGGTTCGTGTGCGGCATCGTGGTCATCCTGGGGCTCTACAACCAGAACCTGCGGGACGCCGTGGCCGTGTGGTCCGGCATCACGCCCCAGAAGACGCTGGACGTCCAAGTGGCACAGAACGCGTGCATCGTGCTGGGCATCATGGCATGGCGGGGCTTCCTTGTCAACACTTCGTGGCAGCGTCTCGTGATCATCTCCGTGTGCTTCTACGTGCTCTGCTGCATGGCGCTCACGCTGCCCACGGTCTACGGCTGGTACCGCAACGAGTGGTACTTCCTGGTGCTCACGGCGCTGCTGGAGGTGCCCAAGGGCTTGTTCAAGCTCTTCGCCGTGCTGCCGGCGACCGAGATCGCTGAGCTCGGCCGCGAGGGCGTGACCGTCGGGTTGCTCTTCTCGTTCCAGTGGCTCGCGTACATCGCGGCGAACACGCTCTCGACCGCGCTCAGCAAGGGCATCGGCACGAACGTCAGCAAGACCCAGGTGCTCGCGGACTCGGCTGACACCCGGAGCATGCTCATCACGGCCGCCACGGTATACTACTCCATCAACCTGTTCAGCATCATGCTGGCGCCGATGCTGCCCGAGCAGAAGCTCCAGGCCCAGCAGATGCGCGCCTCGGGCAAGCAGAGCAGAGCCATGGGGTATACCATCGCGGTCGGATTCTGGGTGTTGCTCGTCTACGGACTCGTGGCCAATATCATCGCGATCCAGAATGGGGAGTAAGTATACCGATAGTCGAAGAGGTATACGGTACTCTGAAAAAACGTAGTACCATAAGTTAATATTTAACGACACGAGCATGTGCGAAGTAGCATTTGTCAAATGCTCTCTCTTCTGTCAGTCCTTCCGAGGTGTCGTTGTCTTTGCTCTACTATTGCTATTGTTATTGTTGCGGCTGCGCTGCTCGCGCTTGAGGATCTGCTGCGTCTCGTCGCTGAGCACCTGCGCCGCGATCTTCTGCTGCGCCTCCGCGAGCCGCAGCTTGGCCTCCTCCTGCTTGCGGAGCTCCTCGTCCTTCTTGGACTGGAGCTCCTTGACCGCCAGTAGACCGCGGCGTTCCAGGTCTTCGCGCAACGCGTCCGCGTGCATCGTGCGCAGGCGCCGCTGCTCGTCCTCAAAGCGCTTGCGCTCCAGTTCCGCGAGCCGCGCGGCCTCCTTCTGCTTCTCTAGAAGAACTGCACGCGCGGCTTCGTGCTTGGAGTTCTCTTCCGAGACGCGCTGGGTGTACGCCTGCTGCTTCCTGCGCAGCTCCTCTCGGCTGAGCGCTTTCTCCGGCGGCGTTTTGAGCTTTGGGCGATCCAGGGTCGCATTCTTACGAGCTACTGTAGCCACTGAGAGCTGCAGGTTCAGCTCCAGCAGGTCTACTTGGTCCTCGTCACCTGTATCATTGGCTGAAGAAGCTTCTTCAGTAGCGTCGCCCAAGCCCTCCAGAGCGCTAGTGTAGATCGGTTCGGGCTCCGGGACGAGGCTGCGCCAGTACTTCACGACCGAGTGCGTCCAGAGGATATGCTGGAAAATGGCGCCGCTTGCGCATCGCTCGGAAGCCGCGCTGGATGCGCAACGCGGCTTTCAGCGCCAGCGTCTGGCGGTACGCGCGCCGCCCCAGGTACCCGCGGAAGAGCTGTTGGATCTGCAGCGCGCTGAAATTGAAGTAGTTGTAGTGCATGGCCGCGATGCGCTGCTGCTCCAGGTGCAGTTTGTGCATCGTGGCGTTCGTCTCGTCCAGCTCGTGCTCAAAGATCTCCTGGGTCTGGTTGATGCGCTCAAAGCAGCTCGCTCTCAGCTCTCCAGGTCTCGCTGATCCATCCATAGCCGCCGCCTTCCTTGTGATGATGCAAAGGCGAATGAGATCCGTGAAGACCGTCGCCTCTATGGGCTTGCGCTCTTTCTGGCGCTGACTTCGTTCTCCTCTGTGCATGCGGATTCGAGCGTGTACGAGACCAAGTCCCGCGTGAAGCAGTGGGTGGACCCGGCCACACCGGCAGATCGCTGGATGTACATGAGCTCCCGCGGCCGCGCGTGGGAATTGGTCATGAGCGACGAGTTCAACACGCCCGGGCGGTCCTTTAAACCCGGCGAGGACCATCTGTGGACGTCGCTCGAGAAGCCGACGGCGTCAACGGCGCTTGAATTGTACTCGCACAACATGACGTCCACCGCCTGCGACGCCGACGATGGCACGTGCTACTTGTACATCAAAGTAGTGGACGACGCGCAGACGATCAAGGTCTTCAACGCGTTCGTGCACCCGCCAGCGTACGAGAGCGTGCGCTTCTTCTACCGCGCGGCGATGCTGCAGTCCTGGAACAAGTTCTGCTTCCAGGGCGGGATGCTCGAGGCGCGTGCCCAGCTGCCTGGCGCTGTGAGCAGCAAGTCAGGCAACCCGGACCTGGGTTTGGGCAAAGCTGGACCAGTGCAGTCGAACAAGTTCTACCCGACGTGGCCGGGCATCTGGATGATGGGCAACCTGGAGCGAGCGATCTTCAGCGCGTCCACCACGCGCATGTGGCCGTTCTCCAACAACCGCTGCGAGCCGGAGCTCTTTGAGCCCGCGAACCAGCGCATCAGCGCCTGCGACGCGAGCCCGGGCTTTGGCCTGAACAAGAACCAGGGCCGCGGCGCGCCGGAGATTGATCTCCTTGAGGGCAGCGGTACGCTCATCTCGTCGTCGCTGCAGATCGCCCCGGGGATGCCCGCGGACTTCCGCGTGGCCCCCGTGACCGAGGGAACCGACGAAGCCTGCTGCATCTACATGCACGACTGCAAGACCCCGGCGCCAACTTTGTCGACGTCCCCACGGCGTTCTACCGGAGCAAGCGCGGGCACAAGTCCTGGTACCAGGGGCTCCGATACGCCGCCAACAACTTTTGCACCCCCGACGCAAAGCTCAAGCAGTCGTACAGCACCACCGCAGCGTCGCTCAAGAAGGGCATCACGGAGAACACGTGCTCGATCGATACGTGTCCAGGCTCGTTGGACGCTCATTCGGACCTTGGGTTGGTCGACGATGTGGGTCCGGACCATTGGGGGATCAACGCGAACGGCACGTGCTTCCCAAAGATGAACGACTACATGGGCTCGTACCTGTGCGATCCGGACAACACGCACGCGAGCTGCGCGTCTCCCCGGAACGCCTCGGCCACCCGCGCCTCGGGGCTCATGAAGCCGTTCATCTACCAGACGGACGCGATCTCGGCCAACTGGCCCGTGCACCTGGCGGCGTACCTCGACTACCTGGTGTACCAGGTCGAGTGGGTCACCGGCGCGAACGGGTACGTGCGCTGGATGCTCGACGGCCACGTGCTCTTCGAGGTCGCGGCCGAGACGATCACCAACGTCCCGCAGGACGCAGGCAACAAGAACCCGACGAAACCCACGATCGAAGAGCCCATGAGCCTCATCCTGAACGTCGCGCTCTCACGGTCCTGGGGCACGACCCCGCCGAACCCCGGCCAGTCCTGTCGAGGGACGGCTCGAGCGCCGAGGACAACCGCATCTGCGACGAGTTCCCCATGCTCATGAAGATCGGCTACATCCGTCTGTATCAGGATCAAGCGGAGGACCTGGACGATGACAACTACATGCAGGTCGGCTGCGACCCCAAGAGCCACCCGACGAAAGAGTGGATCAACGGCCGCCTGGACGAGTACCAGGACGCCGAGAACCCGGCGGTGGACGTCGCGGGCAAGGCTTTCTGTACGGCGGACGACTACTGTACCGTTGGGGGTCGAGCCCGCGGACTGGCGCTGCTCAGGACCGGGAGCTGTGTGAAGAACCGCTGCCAGCGCTCGCATCCGCAGTCCTGGGGCGGGCCGCGCTGCACCGTGGCGCTCGCCGAGATCGAGTCCTCAGGTGCAAGCTCAAGGCGAGTCACCATGCGCGTGTACGGCTCGCCCATGGGGATCGCCCTGGGCGTCGCGGGACTCACGTTCGTGGTGACGTCCCTCTCGGTCTGGTACTCGGTGCGGACCACGGCCAAGCAGGCGGAGATCGCGCTCCGAGCCGCCAGGGACAAGAACGACAGCACCACCTCTGCTGTTGCAGCTGGCGAGTCGCCATTGAGAGAGTCGCTGTACTTTCAGCAACAGCTCCAGTATCAGGACCCCCCAGCGGCGGTCCTCCAAGGGCGACTACTACCACCAGAACTCCATCTGAGAACTGTGGCTGGCAGGTGAGTAGTTGGTTCGTTTTGTGCGGCAATGAGTGGCATTGTCAGTAAGTTAATCAATCTATTCTGTGAGCCCCGGGTCTCTAAATACCTATCTAGAGTGTCCGTTACTCCGATTGCGAAACGAAAAGCTCATTTAGAGACCAGGAGCTCATTGTTTGACAATGACCAGAGAGAGCACCTCCTTTGAACTCCAGCTCCTCGAGACGGACCTCAAAGCCGCCGAGCGCGTGGCGCACACGGGCACGCCCACGTTCGAGAAGCTCAAGGCGTTCCTCGTGAAGCTGACACTGCTGCGCGCGAAGGAGGAGGAGACGCTCCGGTTCTTCCTCAAGCAGCAGCACGGCGAGATGCGCGACGAGGCGCTGCACACGCGCGCGCAGCTCGACTTCTTTGTCGACGGCTTCACGAATCTGCGCCATGACGCGCTCCTGGAAAAGTCCACGCAGATGCACGCCGAGAGCGAGATGGCGCAGGAGATCTTCCTCTCCATGAGCGCGCACGAGAGCCACTTTGCCGCGATCATGGCGCACACGCTGAACGACCAGCGCGCAAAGAACCAGGCGCTGCAGATGAACCTCGATACAGCAGAAGAGCGGATCCGCGAGCTGCAAGAGAAGCAAACCGAGCTCATGGCGACCATCAGCCAGCTCAAGCAGGCGCGAGGCGATGCGAGCAAAGACGCGCACTGCTACAAGCAGCAGCTGCGCCGGTGCAAGCTCAAGATGAAGGACATGGAGCAGGCGAGCGCGGACTGCAGCTTTTTCAGGAGCCAGACGATGAATCTTCGCCAGTCGTTTGCGAATCTGCTGGGCTACTTGCACGAGTCCGTGCTGCGCGATACAAAGTCGCCAAAGCAGGCGCTCAGTAAAGAGGCATTGCGGGTCATCCACCAAGCGCTCAATGGGTCTCCGGCTACTGACACACCTCCTTCCCAACCGAAGCCATCGACAGCGAATGAACCATCAAGCCTCTCTGGTTCTCCTGGTACTTCATCGATGAATACGATCCACGAGAACAGCAGCGCTGTATTGGAACCTACCACGGGTGAGCAGGTTCCTGCTGCAGTTCCTAAGGTCATCAAGAGGACTGCCGAGGCGAAGAGAGACCTGGACGAAGCTGTGCGTGGCATTCTGCTCATGGGTGGCGCGGAGGAAGAGAGTGCCAAGTGCGCTTTGATCCTGAGCTCCAAGCTCAAATACGCCCCCATCGACGTTAAGAACACGCTGTTGCAACTGGAGAACGCCGAGCGAGAGTGTCAGCGCCAACAGCAGGTGGCAGATTCGCTTCTTGCAGTGTCAATTGAATCCGGAGCAAATGAGCAGCAGTCAGTCCCAAAGACCCCGGTTGCTGTCCCAAGTAGTGCTGGCGTTGTAGCAGATCGCCCACTCCAGATCGCGTCATACCAAGCAGAGTTGAAAAAGCACATTGAGGATGAGACGCAAAATCGCGGCGCGCGAGGGTTCGTCCTGTTCAGCTGGGAGTTCACGACGCACGATGTGAACCAGCTGATCGGACTCGGCTTCCCAGTCGACAGCATCATCGATCTGCAGACCCCACCGCCATCTGCTGTCCCGAAAGTCCTTCCTCCTGCTATCCAGATCGCCAGAGCCACCACTACAGGACAACAGCAGCCAGTGTCTCCGACTCGAAGCCAAGCTGCAGCAACTCCAAGCACATCACCAGCCAAAGCAAGCGCAAGAACGCCAAGCGCTAGTTCGAAACCTTCAGCAGCAGGTAGGGAAAACGTCACGAGCAAGCTCGAAATCGCCCGCGAAGCCAACAGCGACAGCCCGCGGCTCTGGCGCAGCAGCTGCAGCTGCAGCCACCAGTCGACGCGCGACGTCCACCGCCACGTCGTCACAGTCTGTGTCGCCTGTGCGTCCAGCAGCTACTGCTGCCGGTGCTTCATCATCGTCTCCAGACAAGGGCAAGCGCGCGTCGGTGGCGACGTCATCTCCCTCCTCCTCAAAGCCCAAAGTAATGGCTTCTCCTCCACCAGCGAAAGCCAATAAACCGTTGTTGAGAAAATAGAACCAAAAAGATACCTTTTCACACGCTCTGATTGGTCGAGAGGAGTGTGTTCGATTTTAAAGTGCGAGTGAAGGTCCCTCGGTAGACCTGACTGACTGACTGACCGTTTTGAAAAACCGGATGTAACCGAAGAGCTCCAAACAAACAAGAACGGAAAGAGCGACAACGCCAATCAGGGAGAAAGCCGAGACGCAGGAGCGAGCGAGAGCAAGAGAGAGGAGCCCAGTGAGAGAGCCATGGAGCAGCAGCAGCAGCGGCGCGACAAGCCTGTGCCCGTGCACTTCCCACAGCAGCAGAGTGCTCACGGCAGCGGCGCCTGCGACGAGCTGGAGGAGAAGACCGGTGTCGTGCACCTGGGAGACCTGGTCGAGATCTCCATGGAGAATGAGGACCAAGAGGACTCTGGCGATGGTAAGAACAGCGAAACGGACACGCTGAGGCGCAGTGATAATGACCGTGGCGAGAGCACTCGCAAGTCGTGGACGCCAAATGCGGCGACGATTGTGCAGCTGCCGTCAAAGCAGTCGCGCTCGAGAGTGGCAAGTGTTGAGTCTGTGGATGACGGCACGTCGTTGCGACCACACGCAGCGACTGTCTCGGGAGAAGAGCAGATTGACGCAGAGGTGTTCAATGCGCTGCCTCTCGAGACCCAGCAAGAGATTATCGCTGAGCGCGCAGCGAAAATGGCGCTGGCGATGGAAATGGAGATCGTTGCTGAGCGAGAGGCGAGCGAGAACTCGTCGTCCAGAGAAGCGTCATTCGAGCGGTACGACGGAAGCGAAGCGACAATGATGCCGCGATTCGACGAAAATGGCTGCTGGATCTGCCGCGTGTGCACTTTCGCAAACCACCCGCAGCTGGCCGAGTGCGAGATCTGCGAGACGCTGTGCGTTCAACCGGACGAGTACTTGTTTGGCGAAGAGCTCCGTGCAGCTAGCCAAACGGCTACTCCGACTTCCTCCAACAGCCAAAGCCGCGCTGGAAGCATGGGCAACGAGCTGTACTCGAAGCTCAGCCAGAAGCTCAGCTCGTCCGCGATGTCCAGATCGCTCAAGAAAATCCGATTGCCAGCCACCCCCGCCGCGACCAAGCTCACCATGAAAGAAGACCCGACAGCAGAAGATTTGCTGATTGTAGCGACCGCGCAGATCCAGAAGCTGCACTCCTCGGCGTCTCAGACTTACCAGAGTGCGAAACAGACGATCGTTGGTAAGAATTCATTGAGTTCCGGTCGAAAGAGCGCGGATGGCGCGCGGCTTCCGTCGCAAGACGCGGTGGGTGAGCTGGGGGTGCTGCAGCGGGATCTGAACCTAAAGTGCGAAGCTGGCAACGAGCTCTACGAGAGCCTGCTCGAGCGTCTTTGGGACGCGATCTACCAAGATGCCCCCACAATGCTCAACCAGAGTGGCGGTGGTAACGGTGGTGCGGTAGCTCTCACGCTCCCAAAGCGCGAGTTCGCTCGCATCTCGGACGGCTGGATCGACATTGGCTTCCAAGGACCGAACCCGGACACGGACTTCCGCGGCGGAGGGGTCCTCGCGCTCAAGTGCCTCGTGTACGCGTTCGAGGCGTTCCCGCGCAAGATGCTGGAGATCGCCCTGAGCCAGAAGCCCTCACCGGGTAAGAAGTGGTACCCGGTGTGCGTCGCGGGCATCAACTTGACGTGCATGATCGCTGGGTTCCTCAAACTGGGCAACGGCAAGTACGCAGAGACCCCCGAGCCGTTCTGGAAGCTCTTTGAAGAGCCATCGGCGTTCTACCAACTGTTTTCTACGGTGAGTCAGTTGTCAGTTAGTCGCCTGTGCATTTTCAACCTACCCCATTCCTGCACTTGTGCTAACGTGCTGTGATCTGTGACCAGCGTTCGTGAAAATGGACGCGGCGTGGCGAAGGATGAACGCGTCCTACATGGAGTTTGGAGGTGCGTGATGCTGCTGCGTCTCTTTCACACTCGTACTGCGACTGTATCTACCGGTGCTACCGCCTTTGACTCTCTTGATTCACCCTCTCTCTCTCTCTCTCTTGTTCTCTCTGTGACTGCAGTCGTGCTCAAGGCGACCCGCAAGATGGTGGTGTACATGCTGGACCAGGCTCCCGAGTCGCTCAACGAGCTCCGCGACGTGGCGGACAAGACATTCCTCGACCGCTTCGTGGTCTGCATGACGAGTCGGACGCTCGAGGACTCGGAGAACGGCGAGTGCCCCGACCCGTACAACGTGCTGGAGGACGAGACCGACGCGCTGCTAGTCCCCTCGCGCTCGGCTTTGTCGGCAAAGCTCACCATCGTGTCCCCGAGCCGTTAGATAACCTAATTGAGATACTCACTCCACCATCAGCAACTCCAAGTACCAATAATTCAGAATAAATAAATAGACCCCCACGCTCGATTAGTACTTTAGAGTCCAAACTTGAGGCAGCCGCTCTCCTTGTGGTGGTCGCCGCACTTGACGCGGCAGTAGCGCGAGCCGCAGCGCGTGCACGAGTAGACGGCGAAGAAGCCGCAGACGCAGCAAAAGCGCCTCGGCGGGTGCGTCGAGGGTCCCGCCGCCACCGAGATGTACGTCGGCGGCGCGTCATTGAGTCCCGTTGCGCTGCTGTCGTCACCCGCGCCGTGCTCTTCAAACACCAGCTGCGCCAGGCTCTTCACCTTCCACCTCTTCGCTTTACTATGGATCACAGAAGCCATATAGAGGACGCCTTTGAGTTCGTATGTGGGTGCCACGCATAGCACACAGCTCAACATCAACACTAACTTACGGTTTGAGCGCGGGCCTGCGGTTCTTGCGCGCTTTCTTGTCCTTCGATGCTGCGGCTGCTCCGCCATTCGCGTCGTCTTCGTCGACGTACATGTCGTCGCTCGCATCGTCCGCGCCGTCGCCGTTCTCCGCGTCGACGCCAAAGTTGTCGGCTTCTAGTGCGTCAAGGCGCGCATTGCGCACGATCGCGCGCGTCTCCTCGTCGACGTGCTGCATCGCCTTGCTCAGCTTCATCGTGCGGCCTGCGCGTTCGCATTGGCAATTGACAACAACAAAATGGACGTAAGAGAAAAAGCCTCCTAGTTGTACGCGCAGGAGCCGATAGACGCAGTGAGAGGCGCACCTGAGAAGCGCTTGGTCTTCTTGTTGCGCTGCGCTGACGCGCTGGCGCTGGCTGTGGCTGTGGCAGCAGCGGCGTTCGTGCGCAGGACCGTCTCGTTCCATCGCTTCTTGCCATCGTACGCCCGCCCCATTGTTGAATTGCTTTCTTTTGAAGTGTGGCTCAGCAAGGAACAAACCAGTCCCGTAAAATATACTTATGGCATTGCCGAAAATAATGTGTTTGGCAATTTATGTAAATACGGTGATTGCGACGAACTTTCCCATTGAACCCATGAGTCTTTGACTTGAAACTGTGACGTTGCCGTCCAAACAGACAGATGCTTGCTCAAGCGAAAAGGAAGCTCGGGAAGAGCACGTTAGGCCCTAAGGTGTAGGCGTTCACTCTCCTATTGATCGATTATCCAACCAAAGGCGTAAGATTCATACGGAGGACTACTGTCGCATGCATTTGCTTGGCCTTTCACAGTCAGCTCCCATGTTTGCTTCTTGTCCCTCAGATACCCATGCCTCCAAGTGAACTCTCTCACGCAGCACCAATCAATCCCAAGCCATCAAGACCGACTTGCACCGCGCAACGTCCTCCGGCTCGGGCTTCTCGAGCGCCGTGCAGAGGTGGTTCTCGCTGGGTTTGAACGTTCTCCCAGGCGTGTTGAACTCGTCGCTCATGACCAGCTCCCAAGTGCGGCCGCGCGAGCTCATGTACATCCAGCGGTCTGCCGGTGTGGCCGAGTCCACCCACTGCTTCACGCGGGACTTGGTACTCGTACACGTTTGAGACCTCATGTGCACAGGACAGCGCTGAGGATAGCAGCTGTAACAGCACAGTGAATATGAATGAGCTGCTGGATTGAGCAAAAGTGAAGTGAAGCGAGGAAAGCTGAAATGCGAGAGGCCTCTTAGAGTCATTTCACAATCGCGCTTCTCTGACCACAGTCAAAGTGAGTCGGTGTTTTACTTCGAAATAAGCATTCTGAACCCATTTTTCTACAGTCGCTCTAATGTTCCATAAAAACGCACTTTCGCTGTGAAGAGCACTTTTTGTATGTCGATTACAACGAGCCTGACAGCCTCCTGATTGGCTAATAATGTTGCAAATCTGCTCTGAATGATCAAATGGCTACAGCGAAGAATGGGTACACTTTATGCAGTATGAGAGGGACGTCATGTCAGCCCAAGCCTCACTTGGCAAAGTCAAAGCGGACTTCTGAATACAGCAGCGAAGACAGACGAACGCATCGATGTGGAGCTAATAGCCTGCCAGACCTCCTCCATGTTTTGCGTGCCTATGCCGTCACGAGTGTATCGTCAGTGCGATTCCAAGGGCCAGACAACCAATAGTTCATTATAATATGAAGACACGTCGCAATAGCCTTGTTCAATTTTATGTACAAACATGCAAGATGTATATGCAGAGAGAGCTAGTACACTGCTATGGCATACAGTCTCTCGGTTGTTGGTGCTGTGAACTGGCAGTTCTCTCACGAGCGAACGGGTTCACTCTCTCGCACGCAGCGCTAACCACAAAAACCACCATCATCATCATCACATTTCTAAAACATCGACACGGACTTGCAGCGCTCCACGTCCTCCGGCACGGGCTTGAGCAGGTGAAACTTGTTAAAGTTGATGTGCACGCCGTCGGGCGTTTTCGTGACGCAGTTCTCGAACATCGAGTCCCAAGCAATGTCCTCGTCCGTGTACGAGTGGCGCGCCTGCATCGTGTTGGACGTCGACCCGTCGATGCCTTCGAGGACCACGATCACCTCCAGCTCGGACTTGCGCAAGTGGTTCATGACCTGCGCGCGCGTGGGCTGCTTGTAGGGAAGCGACGCGCCGCCGGCGAGTCCGTCGCGATTGCCATTCTCCATGTCGATCGTGCGCTGCGACGGGTCTGGGAACGAAGGGCACACGTTCGGGTAGTGGCCCGCGTCTGGCAGGCACTCTGGTGGGAACAGCGGGCTCCACGGATCGATGCGGTGCACGATCACCTGCGGGAGCACCATCAGCAGCATCGCACCCGTGTCGTCGTCCGGCTGCTGCACGCGCATCTGGTGGCACTGGAAGAGACTCTCGGGGTTCCCGTCCTCTTCGAAGTCGTGGCGCACCGCGTACAAACGCACGTGCGCCTCCACCAGTTGGTGCTTGCGGCGCTCGCACACTTGGAACATGAAGTAGTAGCTCCCGCGGATCTTGCGGATCACGCCCGAGTTTGTAAACATGATCGTGTTCGCCCGTTTCTAAAAATTAGACACACAGTGCGATTGTTAAATTCAATGCAGATTTTGAGAACAAATCCTCCCAAAAATATCACGTACATTTGCGCGCGAGAAGCGGGCGTAGAACACGCCAAAGCAGATCGAGTCCAGGAAAATGCCAGCAAACGACTGCGTGCAACAAACAACATCCAGCAGTCAGTAGGAGGTCGGCTAGTGGCTCAGTTACAGTGGCAATGGCGCGGTATCATTTCATTTCCTCACCTCGAGCGTCAAGAGCGTCGCCATCGAGGAGCACCCGCCGTAGAAAATGTCGTTCGTCGGTGCACCGTAGCCAATCGTCATCTAAAGCATAGATTCATAAAAAAAAAAACATCGTCAGATCTGGGAATGGAATAGCAGCGCACGAACACAATGATATTTTTTCCACTCACGATCGTCTCGAGCGAGAAGATGTACGACTCCATGAGCGTCTTGATGCCCACGTGGCACTCCTGGCGGCGCTTCGAGATGTCCAGGTACAGGATCGCAAACAGCAGAATGATCATAAAGTACTGCAACAACACAAATCCACAGAGAGTACCAGGTTAGTACATGTTGTCACCTCATCCTCATGACATGGAGACCAATAGATAAATAGAGAGAATGAGATCGTACCAGAAGGAAGATGCCCGTGATGATGCGCGACGTCTTGGTGTGGATCACCGTGTTGAACACGTCCTGGTAGTAGATCTGGCGCCAGTCGCCCCCAGATCGCTTCACACTATAGCAATAATAACAGCAACAAAGCAGACAGATCTTCATCAGCAAACAGAGCTCAACAACCCACAGAGCAACAGACAGATGCCTAACGTACTTGTACGAGCCGTACGACTGCTGGAACCGCCCCCTGCGGTCGACAAAGCGCTTCCGCCGCGTCGCGCCGCCGCCGCCACCACCAGCGGACGCCATGCTGTTGCTGCCGCCATTCGGCAGGTTCGTCGGCAGCAGCGGCTGGTCTACGCCTCCGTTCGCCATCGCTTCTCTCTCTCTCTCTCTCTCAACTGTCGCTTGTGATTGTGGCTGTGAGGCTGTGGGTTGCTTCTCTGCGCTGCGGCGTGGGTGCGAACGAAGGAGGGAGAATGAATGAGAGATGATGAGAGACTGCTGGTGATGCAGCTGCTGCTGTTGTTGGGAGATTCTCGCGTGAAGGCGCGAACTGAGCCAAATGGCAGAAAACTGGCGAGCGGCTCCTCTCATATGGCTTCGTCCCACTGTGCTCGTCTTCTACCGTGGACTGTACAGTCAGCATCCTCAATAGAAGTGTGTTGGATTATTATTAGCCAATAGTGGAATCAATTGGCATTTGAAGCCTATGATTTGTTGAGATTGTATAAAAACGTCTTTTTAGCCAATTGTGGAGAAGTGAAAAGCATCCTCGCGAATCAGATTTGATGCCACACTTTTGGCCAATCAGTGTCGGATACTGTACCGTGCGGGAGGGTAAGGGTTAGCGTACAGTAAAGCAGCTTGTCAAACGTAGCCTTTATAACCGTTTCTGACTGTACTTTCATTTGGAGGCACTTTTGGTAGGCGAACGAGTGAACGAACACACTGAACCAGACCAGCAGCTCCGAGGCTGTCTCCCGAAAGCACAGCAAGTCAAGTGCGTGCGCTGAAAGTTGGCCTCTTCGCAGGCAAAAGCCTTGGCGCTTCTGCCTACAAGTCCGGTCTTCCGCAATCCATCCCAGCTAGCACCGCGTGCTTTGCTTGCGGCTCCCGCTGGTCGGTAGCTGCTCGGCACTGTGGCTTTCACCGTCGTGCTGCGCGTGTGGGAGGGTGTGCGTGGATGGATGTGCGCGTCGGGCGTAACAACAGGCAAGAAGCAGGCGGAGTCAGGGCGGATAGAAGACGACCCCATGGCGTACGCGTACACAGGGCTCACCAACCGCATCTCCGAGTACGTCCGTCTACATATCGACTGGTTTGTTTAACAGGACGCAAGTGAACGAACGAACGCACTGCTGACTCACTGCATGTGTGTGCCTTTCTGGCTGACCTGCCTGCCTAATTAACAACAGTCTGAGCACCCCGAGCGATGCGTCCCAGTTTGTCGTGATGGAGAGTGAGCTGGACGGCACGGAGCAGCAGCAGACAGAAGCCGGAGATGAGGAAGGCGGTGGAGGCTCTGACGCGAGGGACGCGGACGGCAAGCCGCGCGTGCTCACGACCGTCTCACTGCTCGCGCTCTGCTTCTTCGCGATCTGCGGCGGGCCCATGGGCTCCCAGGACGTCATCACAGGTACTGAACTGAACTGAACCAGACTGGGAGATTGAAACTGGACCCATGAGGTCATTCATCGCCAAAGCTCTAGGCACCTAACGCAGTGTCCTGGGCTTTACCTACTATTACTGTCTAATCTGGTGGTGTAGCTGGCGGTCCAGCGGTCGGCATCATCGCGCTCCTCGTGTTCCCGGTCGTGTTCTACATCCCCACGTGCTTTGTGATCACGGAGCTCGTCTCGGCGATCCCTGAGGCCGGCGGCCACGCGTACTGGATCGCGCTCGCGTTCGGTCCGCAGCTGGGCTTCCAGGCCGGGTACTGGTCCTGGGTCGCCAACTGCGTCAACTGCGCGCTCATCTCGTCCATGGCGGTCGCGCTCTTTGCGGGGAACATTGAAGGCGCCGAGAGGTCCACGGCTGAGGAGGTTTTCCGACAGGGGCTGCCGATCCTGTTAGCGCTGCCCGGGTTCTTGAGCCTGCGGCGCGTCGGCCACATCGTGACGCTGATCTTCTTTGGCGTGATGTTGATATACACTGTACGTACCCAAATGGTTGTTAAACCTAGACGGATACATGGCTAGCACATTGCTCCTAACTGTGTTAGCATTAATCTGATGTGGGTGTTGTCTTATAACTGCGTAGGCATTAGCATTAAGTGGCGCGTCTGCCTCTCGCGACTGGAGCGTGCTGGCTGAATTCCGGTATCACAACACGACCATGTCAGGTGGGCACCCGCCGCCACCACTGCCTTCTTTCTCATCATCAAGAGAGGAGAAGGACACTTCGGGTGGTGTCTACGTGGACATGGTGAAGCTGCTCAACAACCTCATCTGGAGCTTCCATGGTTTTCACAACGTCTCGGTGTTTGCGACCGAAGTGCAGGACCCCGTGCGCACGTACCGGCGCGTGATGTTCCTGGCGCTGGCGATCGTGCCGCTCACGTACCTGCTGCCGATGGTCGTCTCGGTGGCCAACAACGACCCCAAGTGGACCGAGTGGGACAGCAGCTCGCTCACCGACATCATGACGTCCATCGGCGGCTCGGCCATGTGCGTGCTGGTCATGGCGCTCGTGCTGCTCAGCGTCGTCGGGCTCTACCTCACGAGCCTCATCTCCAGCGCGTTCCTGGCCACAGGGATGGTCGCGAAGTGCTTTGGTCCCGCGGGGCTTGGAATGTGAGTTCTGCACGTGTTATTTTATAGTCGGTGCGTTGGAGATACGCTAAGTTAGCCTACCCTGACTAACCTTGGCTTTATTGCTTCTTCTCTATGTAACTGATACTGCTATGCAGCAATAGCTCGAACCAACAGAACACTCCCCATGGCGCGATCTTCTGCAGTCTGCCGGTGATGCTGATCATGGTGAACCTCGAGAGCACCGACATGATCCGGATCTCGAACGCACTCGGCGGGCTCGGCAGCGTCACGCTCATCCTCGCGGCCATCCGCTTGCGGTTCACGATGCGCGACCTGCCGCGGCCCACAAAGCTCTGCGGCGACGCGCACCCGATCTTCATGGTGCTCGCGCTGCTCATTCCGCTCGCGTGCCTGGCGTTCGCGACCGCGTGCGCGTTCGACAACCTGATCAGCGCAGTGCTCACGTCGGTCTTCATCCTCATCGGCCTCATCTACGGCCAGCAGGGCAACTTCAGCCACTTCCAGAAAGAGGCCATGCAGTGAGGGAGAGACTGAGGTGCCCAGGCGCTGATCCCTAGATACCTGTGGTAGGAAAGTTATTATTGCTGGGAGAGTTTGTGGCTTTGTCGGCTGTGCTTTCGCAGCAACCAGCAAATGCTGCCTAGTGGTGGGGATAGGAAGAGTATAAGTTGTTATTTATTATTTGATGTCATTCGTTCGACTTGCTTTCTCTCTCGATTCTCCCATCTTCTCTTTCCACGGCGTTTGATCGTATTCGCACATTTGACATTCTTGAAGAAGGGATAACTTGAAGCGCGTTTTGCTCTAAAAAGGTGTGTTGGTATTGCAACCTCAACCCAGGCTGCAAGCTGTGCTCATTATATCCCTGCACCCGATGCTTTGATGTAAGAAAAAAGGGCACCTACGCCGTCTTTCGCTTCTTTCTCGTCGACGCTCTCGTGGGTCTCTTTTCTGACGATGCATCTACTTCTTGTTCTTCTCCTTTAACCGTTTTCACAGGCTCATCATCGTCTTCACCGCCATTCCCATTCTCCTCATTGGCTTTGCCAGTCTTCACTTTGGATTGTTTCGCTTGCTGCTCCTTCGCCAACTTGGCCTTCGCTTGGATCTCCTTGAGCACCTCCTTCTGCTTTGCGGCCGTGCGGTTGAACACAAAAGTGGTCTCGCTCGACGCCTTCGCCGTGAACGCGTAGCCTTCCAAGTCGAACTTCTTGATCCCGTCGATCGAGTCGACCTGGTTCTGGATCAGGTACCGACACATGAGTCCTCGCGCGCGCTTGGCGTACACCGATTTGATCTTCCCGTCGTCCTGGAAGACGCAGTCGATCACGTGGACGTCTTCGTCCAGCGCGTCCTTCTGGATACTCTTGAAGTATTCCTGGGACGCAACATTGACAATCACTTTCTTCTGAGTGCCGCTCTCAGCAAAGCACCGATTGATCTCCTGCGCGAGCGTCGTGCCCCAGAACATGTAGAGGTCTTTGCCGCGCGAGTTCGCGAACTTCTGCCCCATTTCCAGGCGATACGCCTGGATCAAGTCCAGCGGACGGAGAATACCTACACAGTAGATAGAGTGTGGGGTAGCCAAAGTGAAGGCAACCCAACCTTGTGAGTACGACACTAGTGGGGATACGCAAGCTCACAGAAGATGGCGCAATAGCAACCGTACCATAGAGACCGCAGAGAATGCGGAGATGGTCCTGCGCATACTCGAGCTCTTTCTCCGAAAGCTCGTTCGCAGCCAAGCCTATAAACCACAATTTCACAAGCCACAATTGTGTGTCAGTGCCAGACATTCGTTGAATGCCGGTCATCGCTGGCGTAAGCTTTGAGCTGCTCACCCAAATACGCAGGTCCGTTGAATGCCAGCACCGCCTGCTTCTTGAGTTCGCTCGGCTCGAGTTTCCCGTTCTGCGTTTTGGCGGTCGAGACCTCAAAGTCCTGGAATCTGTAGTCATAATATCAAACAAACCGTTGTTCAAAAAATGGCACAGCACATTTGAGCGGTCGACATCAACGCATTCTTGCTATGCATTCTACTATTATTGGAGCTCTGCGTACCGCTGGTAGTTCATTTTGGCGAGCGCGTCGCTCACGCCGAGCAGCGCCTTGACTTTCGCCTGCGAGAGCTCCTGCAGCTGCTTCACCTGCATCGCGCAGAGTTCAACACATTGATGACCTTAAGAATTTAACGCAGCACTTTCACGTCTTCTATAGAGCGCTACAACATGAAGACTATACGCACCAGGACGTGCGCGTCGCTGAGGAGCGCCGACTCGCTGCACTTGGTGACAGCGGCGCGCGCCATGTCCAGCGTCTTGGCCGGTGACAGCACGTACAGCAGGCGCGCCGTCATGCCTGCTGTTCGTTCTGCTTTGTTGCTCAGCTTGTGGCAATCAAGCAAGCACCTGGCAATCATGGTCACATTACCTCGGATACATAATCCCTACGTGATCTATTTTATGTCTAATGATAATCACCCATCAACATTTATGCTTCCCATAAACCTTTGTTAACTCATTTCAGTGATTCTGTGCATTCGTGATGCCTGTGTTTGCTGATTTTGATTTGCATGGTGATCGGCGAAGTGGGTGTCGCTTGCAAGGCTGTCTGTCGCCACACAAGCCAACAACAACAGCTCCAGCCATGAAGCGCGTCTATGGCAGTTCCATTTTCGACGCGCGCTTGCTATTGCCGACAGAGTCTAAAGCGCGAGGAGCTCCGTGATGGCGACGATGGGTCTTCTCGCGGTGGTCGCTGCGCTCGTGGCGCTCTTCGTGCCATTCGTATCACCGTCGTCCGCCGAGCAGCTCCCAGTCCCATCAGTGGCTGCTGATGCCAACACCACCAACGGCAATAGCAACACCACCACCGGCAATGGCAATCCACTCACTGAGCAGCAGCTGCGCGAGCAGTTCCCCGCCAACTACGATGGCAGCACGATGCACATCGTGTTCAGCACCAGCTGCGAGCAGGACAATCGCCTGGTGTTCTCCACCGTGCTGCTGCAGTCCGCGACGCGCGTGGGCCAAAAGGGACCGATCACGCAGATCATCGCCGGTTGCTCCGAGGAAGAGAAGAAGAAGGTGCTCGCGGAGCCAAAGGTCTACTACGACTACCGCGTGCACTTCACGCCCAATTACTACCCGCACCCGCTGCCGGAGATCGACGACTGGTACCACCCGTACAACAAGCCGTTCTCGCTGCGCCACTTCCTGCAGAACGCGAACCCGCCCGTGCAGCACGCGGCGATGGCGCTGGTGGACGGCGACTTCCTCTTCTTCAAGCCGCTGGAGGTCAACACGGGCCGCAACATCACCAAGTACTACAAAGGCACGCGCGACCCAAAGACAGTGACCGACTCCGTGAAGGACGGCGTCGCGATTGCGCACGACTGGCGCCACGTCATCCGCCGCGACGGCTTCTTCGAGACGTCCAACCGCCACAAACTCTGCGCTGATGGTGCCAGTCAGCCCTGCGCGAATGTCACGGACGCCGACGGCTGGGAGTACTACTGGGGCGTGGGGCCGCCGTACATCATGACCAGGAACGACATGCTGGCGTTCGTGGACGACTACTGCAAGTTTGTCGTCAACGCGCGCAAGGTCTCGACCGACTGGATGACCGAGATGTACGCGTACTCGATCGCGGCTTCGAACCACGGCATCAAGCACACGATCCTCACGAACCTGGGCGTGACGCACCCGTACCTGGCCGACTCCGAGTACTGGACGTTCCTGGATGCCGACACCAGCAGCAAGTCGATGGCGAACCCGTGCGAAGACCCGTTCGAGATCGTGGTTCCCTCGGAGCCGCCCGTGAGCATCCACTTCTTCCAGCTGTACATGCTGAACGACAAAGGCAAGTTCTTCTACAAGCGCAAGGTGCCCAAGGACATCGTCAACTGCGACCAGATGCTGCTCAAGGTCCCCCAGGGCTACGAGTACCTGCTCGTGGAGTTTCTGCACGCCAACGACGCCGGCGCGCGGTCCCGAAAGCACCACGAGGTCTGGGCCGAGTGCACGGTCATCAAGGCGATCAACCAGGCGCTGCTCACGATCAAGCAGAGCATGTGCGCGCACTCGGGCTTCAATTCATTGCAGGGCTTCGAGATCACCAAGCAGACCTCGTAGGGCATCTCCAGACTTTGCGAGTGATGACAGCAGTATGAAGGAATAGCTAACGCTGCGGAGAGGCAAGGCAAAAAGATATAAAGTCAATAGGAATATTAAATGTGTGCGTGTGATTGTTCATATAAGCACCATATTTCGCCCCAAAAAACAAGCCAAAAGCTAGAATAGTGAGTGGAGGCCCAGCTCGTCATGGTGCTGGTATTCTCTCCATTTGCCCTCCTTAGCTTCGATTTTTATACCAAAACACTATCAAGAACGCACACAACAGACAGACAATTGTTAGACAAGAGACCACAATGTTGACAAACAGAGCCAGTCAGGCGCCACCAACTTACGTTTTCCGCTCTTCATGGCCCGGCTCCATGACCGCGTCCGCGTCCGCGTCCTGATCTGCGCCGTCAGCGTGGTCTTCGGGCTTCACGCCTTCACCATCACCGACGTCCACTTCGTGGTCCACATCCTCGTCGTCTTCATTGTCTTCATCATCTTCTATGTCTATGTGACCCGCATCGTCCCCGTGGTCTTCCGCGTGCGCGAGCGTCCCCGTGGCAGGCGTCGTCACTGCCTGCGGATGCTGCTGGTGCTGCTCGTACGTGACGTAGCTGCGCTTGAGTGTGAGTCCGTTGCGCCGAATGAACTTGGTCACCCAGTTCTCCGACGCCTTGAAGTTCGCGTTCGTGCGCTGGAACATGTGCTGCGCGGTCTTGGCGATCCACTTGCGTGTCACGCGGTCTTTCTTCGCGCGCTCCTGGATCACGATCACCAGCAGCTTCTCCTCCGAGTTCTCCAGGTACGGCTTGCGGCCGCCGCCCGTGATGCGCTTCTTGTGCGACGAGTCGCCCAGGATCTTCTCGCGGTTCTTCCACCACTTGCGGAACGACGACGCGCTCACGTCCCAGTTCAGCGCGCTGAAGTGCTTCTCGGCGCGCGACGGGATGCCCTTGCCCGGCCCCAAGATCCACTCGATCGCCTCTTTCTTCATGCTCAGCGGGATGCTCTTGCGCTTGATCGCGAGGTGCGCGTTGCCATTGGCTCCATCCGCGGCGTTGGCGGCATCAACGCCACCGTCTTCTTTGAGAGCGCCACCATTGACAGCGCTGCCGTTGGCAGACGGCGATCCGATCACCACTGCTGCCGCGGAGAGCGGCATGAAGTCCATCGCGCTGCCAGTGTCCACCTTGGAGAGCACGGACGATGCGTCGTCGGCTGCTGCCATGTGCACGTCGGCGTCCGCCATCGCGGCCACATCGGCTGCTGCTACCGCCGCTGCGTGCTGCGCGAGCGCAACCTGGTGCTCCGCCTGGGCCTGCGCGACCGCCTGAGCCTGAGCTTCTGCGATGGCCTGCGCCTGCTGGGCCTGCGCGTGCGCGATCAGCTGCTGCATCTGCATGCCGCCATCGCCCACGAGCGCGATCACCTCTTCCGCCGTCGTTGGGATTTTCGCTGCCATGAGTGCAACCAGGAGATAGGAGTTGCTGCTGCTGCGTCGCCGTTCCCCCCTCAATAATAGCGCGCTCTCGCTTGCTTTCGCACGATGTGTTCGTTATTCAGGGCCGTCTTCTAATGTGGTGGCCACCACTCCTTTTTTCGTGAAAAAATGGGGCCAGTATTCGAAACATCCACCATGAAGATAGGCTATCTATTTACCCGACATGGTATAAATCGGAAGAATCAGCTGCCGATTTACAATCACTTTTTAAACAGGCAGCAAGCACGCACAAACTGTCTATAACAATATTATGTATATTTGATCGCGAAGGAAAATCTCCAAAACAAAATAGTACAAAATGAAACCGGAAAAAATGAGAAATTTGCCATTTTGTTTTTAATGACGCGGACGCGCGTCGTCCGATCCAAGCCAAACCGCAACAAGCTCAACTGGCAAGAAGCAACAAACCGAGCAAGCAAAGATGGCGAAGAAGAGCATGTGGATGGCGCTGTTCGCGCTCGTGGCGGTGCTGATGACCGTGATGACGACCGTCGTGTCTGCGGGGGCCCCGTCGGCCAGCGCGAGCCACATCCTCGTGCCGACTGAGGCGGAGGTGGACCAGCTGCTCGTGGAGCTCGAGGCCGCGGACGACCTCAAGGCCACGTTCGCGGAGCTCGCCAAGAGCAAGAGCAAGTGCCCGTCGAGCCGCAACGGAGGCGCGCTGGGAACGTTCGGACGCAACCAGATGGTGGAGGAGTTCGACAAGGTCGTGTTCGAGAAGCCAGTGGGCGTCGTGCACAAAGTGCGCACGCAGGTGAGTGGGAAAAAAAGAAGATCTCTGTCTTTCTCATGCTGCTCTTTGCTATTGGCTTCTGAACGTTTGTTTGTATGTGCGTGTATTTAATGCGTTCAGTTTGGCTGGCACTTGGTGCTCACCACGTCGCGCTCGGGCATGCCGGAGGATCTCGACGAGGAGGCCGACGACATGAAGGCTGATCTCTAAGCTTTGGATGCGTCCCAGGTGCTAAACCAACAACCAACACTGGACAGGAGGGATAGGAAAGAAGAGTGTTGTAAACAAAGCAAGCAAGCATGAATGACAAGTTTTCTTGCATTCATTCGTTCTGAAATCCAAAATGCATTCCACGAAACGATTTTTCTGTTCGCTCACGACACGAAAAACAGACAAGCTCATACAAAATGATCTGCTCATTTGCTTTCTATCGCGAGGCTGGAGGCTCGAGGCGCTTCTTACTTGTCCTTCTTCTCTTCGCCGCCAGTGCGCTCAGAGCAGATCAGCACGTGCCAGCCAAACTGTTCAAGTTTCAAGCACAAAAAAGGCGCACGTGAGCATTTATACTGAGCAAACCATATCAACATCACCAACAAGTATTGCAAACGTACCTGGGTCTGGATCTTGTGCACCTTGCCGACCTCCTCCTCGAACACGACCTTGTCGAACGCTGGCACCATCTGACCGCGTCCGAACTGGCCGAGGTCGCCGCCCTTCTTGCCCGATGGACACTGGCTCTTCTTCGCAGCGAGCTCCGCCAACTTCTTCAGTGGGTCAGCAGCAGCCGAGATCTCCTTGTACAGCGCATCGGCTTCGGCTTCCGTCTTGACCAAGATGTGGCTCGAGCGCGCCTTTGGACCAGCGTTCTTGATGGTCGAGCGGCTGCCAAAGAACATGATGACCACGAGAAGGATCGGTCCGAGGAACGGCGTCGCCTTGACGAAAAAGTCGCGGATAAACGTGTACACTTCCGATTCCGGGGCTTCCGTGCCGTCCGAGCGGGTCGAAATGAGCACCAAGTGCCAGCCGAACTGGGTCTTCACCTTGTGCACAACGCCGATCTCCTCGTTGAACACGACGCGGTCGAACTCTGGTACCATCTGTCCCTGGCCGAACGTGCCCAAGTCGCCGCCCTTCTTCGACGAAGGGCACTTGGAGTGCGCCATGGCGAGCTTGGCGAACGACACAAACTTGTTCTTCGCCTGGTTGATCTCGGCGTGGAGCTCGTCAGCCTGCACCTCCGTGTCCACGAGGATGTGGCTCGCGTGCGCCTTGACCGCTGCCGCCGACACGGTGTAGCTGCTGCTGCTGCTGCTGAGCAGCGCGACCACCAGCAGCAGCAGCGTCGAGAAGATCGTGAAGCTCTTGCGGCTCATCTTGCTTTCCTCCCCCTTGTTGCTTGCCTTCTTCTTCTGCTTGGCTCTCTCGACGAAAGCGGGAATGGGGAATGAGGAATGAGGAGAGAGCAGAGGGGGCAGCACTGTGCGAGTGTGGCGCCAGAACACGAGGTACGATTCCGGTACAGTACCTCGAAGTCTTGATTGGCCAAATATAACTTCAAAACACCAAAATTCGGATTTACAGCCAATGAAAATGACGGAAGATAATTGTATCAAACAATCAAGTGGAGAGGCAGAGTGATTGTCCCAGCAATCGCTTTGCGGAAAGTGCGCCATTCAAGGCGTTTCAGTTCAACTCGCGATCGCGCGCATCCCATTTCCAGCAAGCAGGAAAGACGCCACCAAGCGAGCTCAATCTCTCTACTTTCTTTCTCTGTGCGTATAAGCAGAGCACGCGCCATCAAGCAGCAGCAGTGGTGGCGCCTTTTATCAACCCACACATGCAGCGCAGCTGTGCCGCGCTATTCCCGTTGAAGCAGCTCCAGTCACACGAACGCTCGGAATGAAGAAAGCGACAAGCTCGTCGTCGCTCTTGGCGCCGCCATCGCAGCATTTCCGGACGACAGCGATCCCTCCACCGCCGCCTGCGTCAGCACCGCTCCCTGCCACAAGCGACGCGGCGATAACCGCTGAAGCAGCAGTCGTGGTGGCGACAGCAGACGCTGCGCTGCCAGTGAAATCAGTCGAGCGAGAGCAAGAGATGAGCGGTGGTTCTTCAATGGTTCGAGACAGTCGAAGCGATTTGCCGTCCGACAACAACAGAGTGAACAGATCTAGCAGCGCTACGAGTAGTGCGAGCTCACGGAGTAGTTCGAGCGCGCAGCCGCAGAGTGATGCGAGAAAAGACAGCAGTGTCCGAGTCGCGGTGCGCATCCGACCATTGCTGCCCAAGGAAATCGCGACGAACGAGCGCGTGTGCGTGGAGCGCGAAGACAATACGATCACGGTCTCATCCGCGGAAAAGCGATTCACGTAAGATTTGTGTTCGCTCCATGGGTGGTGGTTCTTACTGACTGCGTCAATATTCGTGCCTACTCATATCTGTACTGACTCAACGCTTTGTTATCGCAGCTTTGATCATGTTTTTCCGATCTCGGCTTCCCAAAACGGTACGTCTGCTTTGCAAGCGTTTAGCGTTTTGGGTGGTGGAACAACAACTTTCGAAGGTTTTAACGCGTCCACATTCTCTCTCGTTGTTGTAGATCTCTACGATGAAGCACTGCAGCCACTGATGGAGTCATTTTTGCAAGGGTTCAACGTCACAGTGATCGCGTACGGTCAGACAGGGTCGGGAAAGACCTTCACAATGGGAAACAGTATTGCTGCGTCGTCAATGATCTCGTCACGTCTATTTCTTCAGCCAAATGCGCTGGCGAAGAATACCAGCGAAGCGAATGCTGCTCCAGCAGTTGTCGACAACATCCAAGATGGCGAGGGGTTGATACCGCGATTCCTTCATCAACTATTTGCTCGCTTGAAGGAGACAGAATCAGTCGGTGGTGATCAAGTGTCAGTGTCATTCCTCGAGATCTACGGCGAAGAGATTCATGATCTGCTGCAAGATCACGGGCGTCCAAATCAAGACGAAGAATCACAAAGTTTGCAGTTGAGAGAGAGCAATTCGGGCGTCTGGGTGCAGGGTCTAACAGAGGTGAGTTTTCTTTTCTAGCTACTTTGTACCTGTCATGTTTGAGGGGTATTTACTTCAGTGTGATATCTGTATATGCAACAAGGTGAAAGTTTTGAACCGCACAGACGCATTGGAGCAAATGCGAGTTGGATCACTTCGCCGTGCAACAGGGAGCACCGAGATGAACGAACACTCCAGCCGTTCCCATGCTGTGTACACTGTCAAGATTGTCCGTCGAGTAAACCGTCGCGAGTCACTCGGCGGAAATGCGGCGTCTTCTCTGAAAGCATCTAACGGTATTTCGATGCTGAATGCGAAGCGTGGTGTTAATGGCCGTCGACTTTCATTTGATGCAGCCGGCAGTGTGGGTGGAGATGTAACTTCCGATGGCGGAGCTGCTGATGCAACGATTGTGTCGAAGTTGACGTTTGTTGATCTTGCTGGAAGCGAACGGCTCAAGCGAACACAAGCTGAAGGGAACCGTATGAAAGAAGGCATCCAGATCAATGTGGGTCTCCTTGCTCTGGGCAACGTGATTAACGCGCTTGGTGACAAGAAGAGTCGGTCCAGCGGTGCGCAAGTCCACGTTCCTTATCGATCGTCAAAGTTGACAAGGCTCTTGCAGGACGCGCTTGGCGGCAACAGCCGGACTTTGTTCATGTAAGTTCACCACTGCGGGAGAAAAATGTCCCCCATCTGTACCAGCACTGACAGCGAAGTCCTAACTTTTGTTTTGTTTTGCCATGTAGTGCTTGTGTCTCTCCAGCAGAGGCAAACTCGAACGAAACGCTGAACACGCTGCAGTATGCCAATCGCGCGAAAAACATTCAGAACAAAGCTGTCAAGAATATCGACAGCCGATCTGCTGAGCTGCTGAGTTTGAAGGCGTTGAATGAGCTGCTGCGCCGAGAGTTGATCAAAGCACGCTTCATGCAGGCGAATGGCGTCGATCCGTCACAAATCGAAGCAATGGTTGATCTGATGCTGAAAGATCCCGCGGTACAAGGCTACCTAAAAAGACTTGAGCAGATCGCTATGTCTTCAGGAGTCGAAGCTTTTGGCAGCGATCTGGGACCACACACAGAAAAGGATCAAGCGGTACTGAGTCGCCTATCTGCCCAGCTGTCGAGAATGATATCCGAGCGACTGAGTGGTATCGACAACGGCCATCCTGATCAAGATACATGTGAGAGACAAGATTTCATCGGAAACGATGATTTCAACACTGCTAGCGGCGAGAGATCATCAATCGCGAACATGAAGGACAAGGTTTGTGATGAACAGGAAGAAGCGGGACCATTCTCCCTCCGCCAGCTGCGCCGGACGCTTGAGATTATTTCGCTGAGCCTCGAGATCCAATGTACCAATGATCGCTCCGCGCAGATTCGGTCTTCAATTGAAGCGAGGATAGCGCAACATGACACAAAAATCCATCGGAAAGAGGTGGTCGCAGCTGCACTTGAAGCAGCGATTGCCAAGATGTCGTCATGGGCTTCGTCAGCGGAAGGCGAGCGAGCAGTTGAACGAGCGAAGCACATGGCTACGGGTCGAGCCAAGCTGGAGAGTGTGAAGAGGGAGATTCTGAAGCTTACAGACGACAAGCGAGCACACCAACAGCAGCTCCAGGTGTGCAATTCCCGTGTTCAAAAACAAATCAATGCGGCACAAGACAAATTAGTCCAGCTCAGGGAAGCTCGCGAGCACCTTCCAAGTGATTTGGAAACGAATCCACTGGATGTCCTCATTCACTCGAGCGAAATCAAGGTATGGATGATATATGCACAGCTTTGGAAGGGAGTAATTGCTTGATCTGATTTTTTTTTGCTTTGCAGAGTCGATTCCACATTCCAGATCTAACGGATGTTTCGACCTACCTGCTGGATGGGGAGAGAGCAGTCGCTGATTATTTGGAGGATGAAAGTGATGCGATCGCCCATATGCCTGCCTTGTTCATAGGGAAGGATGCTCCTACGACTTCGTCTCGTGAAATCTTTCTCAGCATGAGAAATGAACTTCAGGTATGTATCGTTTTTCCAGTGTTTCTGAACACTACAGCTCAGCGTTGTTATTGCGGCATGTGTGTGTTTTTTATTTGTACAGAACACATTGGACGATGAGGATCTTCGTGCGTCTCTGTCGAGCGAGCTGAGGCACAGAGCTCAGATTCTCCAAGATATCACAAACGGATGGATGGAACGTCAAAGTCGAGATGAAGCTTCAAGCGAAAACGAGTTTCTATCGGTGAATGAGGAAAAGCTCACCCAATGCGAAGAGAATATCCGCTACCTGAGCGATACTATCAGGTCACGAAGCAATCAGGAACAGCAGCTGCAGTCGATGGTCAAGTCCATTCCAAGCCTTGATATTGCCAAAAACGTTGTGAAGCGATTGTTGCAGGATTTGTACTCGCAAAAACGCCTCTTTTTGGCAAACTCATCCGATACCGATGACCAGCGCGAACGAGTCTCAAGTGCGCAGTTATTCCAGCCTCTACGAAGACTTTCCCTGAGCTTGCCAGAAGGGGTTGCTGCGGGAGAAGTGAGCACGGACGCAAATGAGACCGCCTTGGGAAGCAAGATGGAGAAACTAGCCGAAGAGCACGAGAGAGAAATGATCGCCACGTTAGAGATGGTGAGCAATTTCTCAGACGCCAAAGCCGACAGCCAGCAAACCAAAAGTGAGGGGCAGCTGGCGTTCTGGGCTCAAAAGTGTGCAGCAGCAGACAGCAAAATGTCTTTGCTGGAAGAGAAACAGCGGGATCTCCAAGCTCAGCTGGCAGCAAAAGAAACAGACGCAGATGATCTTCGCACCAGGGTCTTGGAGCTGGAGGCGAGTTTGAAGACGTCAAAAGTCAAGGAAGAAGCGTTCTTGCTGCTTGATGTAAGTGCCCATGTGTTGCTGATTATGGAAGTGGATTTGTGCTGACTGGTTGATGTGTGTGTTTATACAGAGATGCCAAGAGATATGGGGAGAGCTCGGGCTGAACGCAGAAGACCAGGCGGGAAAATTCAAGGACATCAACGCGCTACTGCTGAAGAAGTGCTCTGAAGAGCTCGAGGGGCTCGAGTCGGCACGAGAGACATTGCAAACCCGCATCGACTCTGCCTACAAAAGCGTGAAGAAGCTGGAAGATATCATGGCCGTTGAAGAACCGATCGATCTGAAGGTGCTGCACTCAGTTGCTGGGAAAACACTCCTCGCGCAAGAGAAATATCTTCTTACAGCTCAGAAGAACCTCGAAGGCGAGTTATGCCAGCGCTTTCAAGCTCGAGTGCGGGGATTACAGAAAATCCGTGAGCTCTTGCGGAGTATGGGACTGAATAACCTCCAAGAGCTACGCCATGCGTCCGTTGAAGAGTGCACGATCGAGTTCTCCCAGCTGCTCATGATACTTGAGCAGCTTGACGCTTGGAAGGATTTTGAACAAGTCACTGCTCAGTCGGTGTTGAGCTTATTGACGATATCGCAAGAAATGGATGTGACGGCTTCATCATTGAGGCACGACGAACACGTTTTGAGTGTGCTGCTGAAAGAAAAAGCGAAGCGATTCGTCGAAGTAGAAGACCAGCTCCAGGGGATTCGATCGCTTCTCCAACAGCTGAAGTTCACGGAAGAGGAGATTGCACATGTGCTTCGCAAGTCAGAGTCCAGCGATAGCGATTCTGAACGAGAGAGTGGCAAGCTGAATGATACCGTGCTGTGGATACTCCAGAAAGGAGGGAGTATTGATGTGAGCAACAAGGGCTTGAACTTCTTATCCAGGATTCGTCGCAACTTGGATGAGATTTACGACGGTCGCTCGAACGCCATCTCGTACCTGTACTCGACGTTAGCAGAATCTGTCGTGCTGGCGAAAGAGATCTTGGGTGGCACGAGTGACGAAGACACTCGTTCGCTCATTGGTGGGCAAAGTCAACCTCCAGCTGAGGGAAGCGACTACGGATGCGATCGTCATGAGCTCGTCGTGGGCAAAAGGCGTCTTGAAGAACTTGGCGGGCCGATCGAGTCATCTCTGCGAGCACTGCTGCTGTCGATGGACGACGAGTTTATGGCTTTTGGGATCGAAACTGATGCCCAGCGAATCAGCTTCTTTCTTGGAAGTGGTGATGACGAGAATAACGCCACTCGAAAAACTCTGGAGCGGTATATTCTGGGCTCAAACGGGGTGGAAAGCTCACTTCTCGAGCGCTGCTCAACGCGACAAAGCTCGTTCCTCTCAGATTTGGACCCCGCTTTTGACGAGTTTGGGATGATCTACTCTGCTGACTTCGGGAAACTCAAGCTTGAGAGAATGAAAGACTCGATTCGCAACGTGAATGTGGTTCAAAACACTCTTCAGAGTGCCCAGAAGCGGCTGGACTCTTTGAAAAAGATCATGAAATTGTTCAACGAGATCAGCGAGTTCAAGAAAAAGATCGGACAGTTCGAAGCCAATGCCAGCAAAAAGGACAGACTCTTTGGGAGTTCGTTGCGCTTGCTAGAGGAAGAGAAGTTTCGCAAAGTGGCAGCGAAGCGGTACCCGAATCTTCTCGCTGCGCTGCGAAAAGAGGTGGAGAAATGGCTACAGAATGAAGAAGGCGAGTTCGATCTGAGTATCCTTGGGAACGATTTGAAGAACCTGCTCCTAGACATGATGAACACCGACACCGGTCTCATGCATCTGGACCTGGGCGTGGTCGATACGACTCGCTCAACGACGCGCCGACAATCGAAAACATCTCAAACCCCCACGCCAGGCAGCAGCCAGCCAACTAGTGCAACCGCTAGCAACCAGAATGCAAGCGCCCCAGCTCGAAGTCGCTCCATGACAGTGATGACAAAAGATTCCAGCGCCAAAAAGCGTCTGGCGTTCGAGCACTAGGTTTTAGCAGAATAATCGGGACAGAATTTTGTAAGCAGACAGATCGATAGTGTCCTCGATTTCTTTGGTTTCACTAAGACAAACTAATAAAGAGGTCGGTGTTGTCGACTCAAGTGCTCTCGGTAACCATGGGCGTATTGGATGCAAATATCTGGCAAATCATCTCAACGCTCAACCGCTCGGCGGAGGGCGGCTCGTACTCCTCAATCGGTCCAACAAAGTCCGGCAGGCTTTTCAAGCCGATTGCACTTGTAGAATTCGCAATCTGCTGAAGTTGAATATCTTTCACGCACCCGAATTCCACCCACTTCTTCACCGACGGAGCAACAAAAGTATCCATGGAGCTAAAGTGAGCTCCAGCAGATACAAGAAGTGCTGCGATATCGGCGTGTCCAAATCCCACTGCATACACCAGAGCTGGACCGGCGTTCGCATGGAACGCGACGAGCGGCTCGCCTCCGCGGCCGATCATGTACTTGATCAGCTTGGTCATGCGCCGGATGCACGCGATTTGAGGCACATGCGCAAACTGAAACACGAACACACTTGCGTCGGCAACTTTCCGCCCGCTGTCTTTGACGCCGTTCCACTGCTCCAGCAGATAAATCGCGATGTCTTCGTGACCTCTTGCCACGGCACAATCGATTCCCACCTCGAGAAAGTCCGTGAAATGGATTCCATCTGTGTGTTGTGTGGCTTCAGTGAGTTGAGAGGTATTCGAAGAGCCTGCGGCGATCAGATGCTGCACGACGTCGAGTCGGTTCCATCGCACAGCTTGGAGCATATTCCGGCGCTGCGATTGATACATTGAGCGGCGCAGCAGCAGCGGAAGCTTCATGCTCACCAGGAACTTCACCATCTCCGAGTCACCAGCGTCACAAACGAAGTCGAAGAGTGACAGGTGCGGAAATCGCCACACTCGCATCGATGTACGGATCTTCTCATACTTTGAGACTCCTTGCACTCTTATTCTCTTCTTTGCAGAGTTGGCTTTGCTTTGGATGACACTCTTTTGTCGTTGCTTGCACACTTTCCATCCTCGAATGCTGGAGTTCATCAAATAGTCTTCGTAGATAGAGTCTTGCTTTGTCAGTCTGCATTTATCACGCGGAGGAAACTGCGTGCTCGCAAATGAAAACCACCCTGGAAACGCAAACCAATGCAAGAGGGTCCCAATGTTGAACCCTGTCGCATACGGATGGGTTCTTGCTTCTCCGGAGTGATCCACAATGACTTCTGCATTCGACCCCGCATTGATGAGCAGTTGGAGGCTTTGAATTCTGCCAAACCCGAAGGCGTAGAGCAGCGGCGTGTACCCCGCCAGGTCTCTTTGATTCACAAGAGCTTCCATGTCGCCAGCTTGGTCACTCCTCAGCTGTAGCTGCGATCGAATGAACTCGTCGTCTCCAAACACACGAAACATAATGAAACATCGAGCGCTCTTGGCGGCATTTCAAGGCGTGAACCCCCGGAAAAGCACTGTCGGCATCCTGCGACCCACGCTGTCCTTGATAAATGCTGACGAGACACCGCACGATTTGGAACGCGCCTTCTCGAGCAGCCACGAATATTCCGTACTCTCCCGCCGTGGTAAACAGAAGATTGTGGGAAACCGCAGCTTCTCGAGCGTACAGCGCCATTAAAACCCCCAAACGGTTGCACTTGCACGCATAGAGAAGTGCGTTCAGACCATCAGCGCATCGAAGTGGCATGGATGCTCCAGCATTCGCTAATAGCTCCACGATTGCCTCATGCCCGTGAATAACTGCAATGTGAAGAGCTGTTCGTCCACGCTCATCGATAGCACCAACACCGAGAAGCCGCGAATTTTGCTCCAGCTTGTGAAGCAGAAGCTTGCAAATGCCAGCGTCGCCATTCACAGCAACCAAGTGCAGTGGGGTTTGTTTTGCATGGTCCTCGGCAAGCACATCATATTCTCCAATGTCGACCAGCTTCGAGACGACGTTGACTTCCAGTCCTAGAACAGCGTAGTGCAGCGCTGTCCTGTCACCCCACTCTGCTTTCCGCGCTTTCGATTCTTTTGGGTACATGTCAAGCGCAAGTGCAACGACTTCCCAAAATTTCTTCTCCATGCCGAGCACCCGAGCTATGGTAGCGGCGAACGCCGAAGCCGACTTGATGAGTTGGTGAAGCAAATCTTCGTTCATCGCGCACTTGAAATGCTTCTTCTCCAGCAATACGTTCATCAAGCTTTCCACTTCCAGTAAACGCTGGTCCTTGTACGCCAAGAACGACTCAAACCGCCTCCAATGCAGCTTTCGCCCAAAGGTTGGCGACATCATGAAGCGCTTCAGAAAGACCTCGGCAAGAGGGATTGTCAAACTCGCCCCATGGTCAAGCACCAGCTTCACAGCAGCAAATTGAGCTGACTGGAGTGCAAAGTGCATCGCTGAAGCTGCCACACTTCCACTTTCATGAAATTGAACGAAGCCAACGTCAGCTCCGGCCGCCAACAGCACCTTTGCAATTCTCAAGTCGCATGGTCCTGATTGTGCGTAACATCGCACAAGCGCTTGGTTGATCATCACGGCAGCACTTGGAATCTTTTTGTCTCTCACTATGGAGAGCAAATACCGGGCAATCACTGCACCATACGAGTCTTTCCGCTCAGCCGCGATCACCAATGGAGTCTCTTTCAGAGCATTCTCAGCAGCGACAGCCGCACCGCCGTCAACGAGGACCTGCACTGTGAGCAAATCGCCACGCTTGCACGCAATGTGTAACAACGAGTTGCCGCACTGCGGGCTCTTTTGTTCACGTTTCGCATAGTCGATCAATTTCAGGATCAGGAACCCATTCGTTTGCGCACGTGGAACGTCGTAGCAGCTGAAAGCACTCAGATTGTGCCACTTGCATATCGATCCTGGCGCCAAGAAGCTTCAGGAATCTCGGATGGATCGGAAGTGTACAGAAACGCGGCCACCCGTATTCTTGTACTCGAGGCTGCTCACAACGGAGCCGAGCGACTGAGACGCCATAGCGACTGCTAGCAAAACAAACGCTTCCAAGCACCCTCGAGACGCAGCATACCAAATTGGTGATTTCGCAGACGGTATCTCACTTAGACGAAGATCCGCGGGGACCCCAAGCGCCAAGATGAATCGAACCAGATCAACCTGATTTTGCAAGGCTGCACGGTGCACCACGAGGCAGCACGACACAGCGCGGATAACCATCGGTTTCCAAGGGCTCGATGATTCCAAGAATCGTGCCCCGTGGTTCAGAAAGATTTTCTGTAGCACGAACCAAAATTCACATCGTGCACACGCGATGAGAACCTTCAAGATGGCGTCGAACGAAGCAGCTGCCGGGAAGAACTCGTCGCGGTTGCTTGCAAATGGTACAGTAGTTTCCAAAAGATCCCTCGCACCAGCGACAGTGTTCCGCGCTTTGATTGGGTGAGTGGCACGATTCGGAACTCGACGATTCTTTCGACTGCCTTTGAGTCGTGCTCGAATAGTCTTCTTCTCTCGAGCACCCGCTGAAAGCGTCTCTGGCAGTGCCTGCGCAACGAGTCCTTGCAAAACTTGAACAAGCACCTGAAGGTCCGGTCGCGCTCCACGTGCAATCAGCAGACGAAAGCCTTCAGGAAATTGGCGGGAAGCGCAAGCACTTAATGCCTGTTGGAACTCGCCACGATTGTCATCGTACTTGAAGCCGCCTCCACTTTCCATGTCGCTTTCTTCACAACTGGTTTTCAACAAGAAAACCAACGCTTCGAACTGGTGGTTCTCACACGCCGACACAAGCAAGCTTTTCGGCTTCTTTCCTTCGCGCACAAAGCACTTCGGGAAGTTGTTCTGCGCGAGCTTCGCAAAGTACTTGAGCAGTTCTAAATGACCTCGCGCCACAGCAGCATGTATTGCAGTCTCTCCTGTCCCAAGCTGACCTTCATTTTCAGGATCCATTGACGCACTTGGGAAAATCTGGAAGATGCTCATACCTGCGTTGACCAGCACTCGCATTACGTCCGTGTAACCTGCCGACGCCTCGACTTGCATCAAAGGAGATTTCTCGTTGATACTTCGCTCTAAGTACCGAGCGAAGTGAATGCCTGGGTCCATGTACAAATGTCGTCGCTGATGCCTTCCGGTGATGCACGAGGTCCTGAGACGCTTTTGCATCGACTCCGACAAGAAAAAGGAAATCGTCCGACGTTCGTCTATCACCAGCTTCTTTGAAAAATCTTCATCTGATTGATTTGCTTGCCTTGGTGCTTGCTGGGTTCTCTTGAAATGAGGCAATGTTTTCAGTGGATCTCCCCCAAGCACGATGAGCTTTGTTGCTGTGTCGACGTGGCCGTTCACGAGAGCAAAAAACAAAGCGCCGATGTTTGGATTGAGAGTGCCAGCTGTGGTGCTTCTCATTCTTCTCATCGTGTTCATGAGCGCTTTTGATGTTAACTGTGAAGAGCGATGCTTCTTGGTAGGGCGATTCGCGCCAACTACGACACAGTTGACATCCATTCCAGCAGCGACGAGTGCTGACACCGTCGAAGTCTGCCCTGCCGCCGCTGCAAGATGAAGCGCATTCATCTCAGAAGACGTGGAGATACCTGAGAGAACGACTTGATGGGAGAGCAGCACCTTCACCAGCTCCCAGTAGCCCAGCATGCTGGCAAGGTAGATGTCATTCCGAGTAATCAAGCCGCTCGTCATCGTGGTTTCACCGATTTTGCTGGCAAGTATCAAGCAGATATGACCCATTTGCTCCCACTCCGCGTGCTTTGAAGTATGAGTGATGGCTGAAAACGTCAGACCAAGCACGCTGAACGGAGAAAGTCTGCGAGCCACTTCAAGCGCGAAAGTGAGGGAAGACACTACCAGTGTCGGCGACATCGCAACGTCGATCAGTTTCTGGCTTGGTCCAAATATCGGCATTTTCTCCATTCGCGTGTGCAGGGCTTGCGTTGTTTTGTCATATCCAAGCAAACTCCAAATGAGGTCGTGCCCACGTTTGCTCCGCTTTGAAGCAGAAGTTTCACAATGACAGCGTTTTTCGATCGGATTGCGAAGAAGAGAGGCGTCTCGTCGTTCGTCGGTGCCATTTCAACATTCACTGTCGCATTCGCTGCAATCAGCAACTTCGCGCACGCAACATTACTTCCAAGCGCAGCAAAGTGCAGCGGAGAGAACGAGCAAGGTCGCACGAAGAAATCTCTGTCCGGCTGGGTCTCCAGAAGCAAATCTAGTAGCTGAAGATGTCCGCGCCACGCTGCACATGCCAATGGAGACTCGCCATTCGTTTCGTTTGCCAGGTTGACGTTCGCGCCGAGCTCAACCAGTGTGCGGACGAGCGCCAGCAGCGTTGATGTATCTTCGTCTTCGCTAGCTGGACCATTCCGAGCAGCACAAACTCGCTTGCATTCTTGTAGCAACACCGTTTCACCTGTTTCGTGGTGGACCATGTTTATCTCGAACTGGAGCTTGTTTAAGTGGCGACAGATTTCGACTGCGACGCTCATGTTCAGCGACGCGATTTCGGCCGCCAAATGGAACAAGGGCGATCGGGATTTCTTGACCAGGCTTCCAAAACTCTCTTGCTGCGGTGTTCCCACTCATGCGCAAGACGAGGGGATAGAATACGCTCCAGAATTCGCATACATGAGTCGAAATTCACGAGTGTTTGCTTGCACCCCTTCAAAAGCAGCTCCAAAGGGGATTCGACATCGAATGCAACTTCAAGATCACTTCCAGGTGATCCGCGACCCGAAGCCCAATTTCGGATACCCGATACACTGGGATTTACGCCGGCACATCTGAACAACGATGCACGTTTCAGAAATACGCCTTGAAGGTCACGAATCCCTTTTGGAATACGATAGGAAACGCGAGAGATCGTCGGATGCGCTCCAGTCTTCAGCAAATCAAAGCAAAGCGCTTCATTCCCATGGATGCACGCATAATGCAGCGCAGTGTACCCATGGATGTCTTGTAGATTCACAATCGACGCCATTTCACCCATGGCATTTGATCCGGGTAAGGTGGACAGAGCCCCTGCGTTGCTCTCGAAGTGATGCCGGATTGCAGCGAGTAGCTCCTTCACGACGACCCAGCGTTTCTTCTCGACGGCAAGATGAAGCGGTGTCTTTCCAGACACGTCCTGGAAGCCCAGCGTTCCCGGAAACCTGAACATCAGACACTTGGCAATTCGCTCGTAGCCCTTTTCCGCAGCGATGTGAAGCGGGATCTGCTGTCTCTGATCTTCCATGTACCCATCAGCTCCCACTTTCAGCAACAAGTCTACGATTGCGGTATGACCCAGCTCCGTCGCTTCGTGGAGTGCAGTACGCCCAAGCGTGTCCAACTGATTATTAATGAACTGCTGAATCGGCCGTTTCTCGAGATCGATTAGCCGCTGAACTCGCAGCAGATTTCCATTCCTACAAGCGTGGAACATATCGCCATACACGTCTTTCTCCATGTCCAGGCATGTTTGTCGATCATATATGTCTCCAGCCGAAAGCTCTCCACTGGGATACCTATCCCAGAGCAAACCGATCACCTGACGAAGTTTTGGATACTTCAGGTGAGTAGCGTAGTAGTCCTTGGTCTTCCCACTCTCAAGAGAGATGTTTTGGACAGTACTCGGAGTTGACTCACTTGCTGCAGCACTAAGTTGGCTCCGGTGAAGCACTTGCTCTCGCGACGCTGTCTCCAAAGCACTAAACAACGGTGATTTTCCTTCGTTGTTGCGCTTCCATGCAACCGCGTTTTCTCGAAGCAAAGAGCTCACTTCCCTTAGTCGACCACGACGGGCGGCATGATGAAGCGCTGTGTCGCCCCGACTGTCACCCAGATTCAGCAGCACTCGAGCCTTGAGCAGCAGCTCCATCACGTTTCCATGCCCAAGCTCAGCTGCGTCGTGAAGCATCGTGCGACCAAAAACGTCTCGTCGGTTCAACGCAAGCGCATCCTGCAACTCTGAGCTCTCAACATGGTGGAAGAGAGTTTCGTAGTTGCTTTCGCCAACGCTGATCTCATACTCAAACTCCGACAGGTACGACAGGCTCGCTTGCAGCAAAGACTTCTCATCAGAAGTGGGTCCAGGAGATCCACCGGTACCTTCGAGATCTTCCCTAGTGCCTTCCGCGACGTCAATGGGTACTTGATCCTCGATCGGACGAATAATCAAGACTGGAAACACCTCGACCTCGTCGCTCTCGAGAGAAATATTTGATGACGCAAGGAATCGACCAAGACTAATCCGGGTTCCATCCGAAGAGCACGGAGAAGGCTTCAGAACAGTATGCTCATTGAGCAGCTTCACAATCAACTTTCGCTTGTCAGTGACAGAAGTTGGATGCTGCCGCGAAGGAACATACCATTCGTACTTGGAGAACTTCTTCTTTCTCGGTCGCTTGCGTTTCTTGGGGAACGTGGAAACGAGTCGCGACGGTAAGACATCATCTTCTTCGATGTGCACAAGCACCGTATTTGTCGATGAGGGTATCGCTGAGACGGGTTGGACAAAAGTTCTATCTGCTTGCACTGCTTGTGGACGCCGAGCTGTGTCCTCCTTTTGAGGAAAATGCTCAGAGTTCTCTTTCTGACCAAGTTCTTCTCTTCGTTGCTGAGCCTCCATTGCAATAACCCGAGCTTTCCACTGAATCCTTCGCTGGCGTTGGTTGCACTCACTTTTTCGTTCGCTGAGGGTCATGGCTGGTGTTCACTTGACTTGTTTGGTGATTGGAACGCAAACTTGCGCGGATACTGATGGTGCATCGGTGTTGTCGAGAGCGCTATCTTCGATTTGATCTTCTGTAAACGGGGATATAAGCTCGCCTCGATGCTTTTCACGACTACCGCGCCATCTTGCGGTCGCACCGCTGTTCGCAGGCGCTTTAGAAGATCTCTTTCGTCTTTGCCTGAATCGATGTTTGCTCGTAAATCCATTCGCCACTCCAGTTGGTCGCAACTCGCCAGTGTAAGACCGAGCTCAGGGCGTTTGTTCTGCCGTCACTGCTGACCTTAAAACTTCGATGTCGGTAAACTGGGCTGATCTCGCGGACGCGCTTCTTGTACCGTGGCAATGTGTTTCCCATGTGCCGAAACTCGAACCGGTTTACACAAGCCGGCTGTTCGAGCTTGCGATTTTTTGCCAATGCATGAACTCGAAGTCCAGGTGATCCGTGCAACGCAAAGGGAGCCGTCGACCAAGCAAGCCGATCAACTTCCCAGACGCGCTTCGCTTCCCTCCCTTGACACAGAAAGTTGAAATCTGGAGGCGTGCGGAATATTTGTGCGTGGATCATTTCTCGGACGGTTTTCAGCGACGATGTCCGCATTTGGTATTCGTCGCTGAACTGGATGGCGCCAAGGAACTCCGTGTCTTTCTCAAGCATCACACACAGCTTCGGCTTCTCTTTTTTCACCACAAAACATGAATAAAGTTAGCCTTCAACTAACGTGGTGCAAGTACTACTATAAATCTTCTAGTAGCGCGTACCTTCGCCAGAGCACAACTTCACATAGTGAACTGCATGCCTATCCGAGAGCATGTACTTGCAGAGATCAGCTTTGGCGAGCTTGCCATCGACTGCGATCCCAGAGTGAGCGATTTCGTTCATGTAGGCCATTGCAGCTCGCTGGTCGGGCTCGACGCAGTACGTGAAGATCTTCATGATCGCACGGCATACCGCACCGTACACTGTCCGCATGAGCATCAACCAATGTTAGATAGGCAGGCATTAAACGAGAGATTCCAGTGTACAAGATGCTTTCGTACTTACACACGACGAGGTCTGTGGTCGATATGCAGCCCACGTTTTCAGCGTCGATGACATCGAAAATCGCTTCAAAGCGGCTCTTCATGCTCGGCGCTTGGTAGACGAGAATCAGTGCGATGAGGACCTCCATCGCGTCGACCATGCACTGCACGCGCGTCGGGTCTTTGGCAGAAAAAGATGCATCACTTCATGAATGAAAGCCTGGCCCTTGATGTTGAGCACCATCGAGAGTTGCAGTGCGTCAAGGCAGAAGCGCTTCGTGAGCGCGCGGTACCGCAGCAGTACGAGGTGCGTGACATGGTCGAGATGCCACGAGCGGATGCGCCGCTGCAGGAACGGCGCCACGTGCAGCTCGGCGTTGGCCTGCGGCAGCGGGCGCGAGTTCTTGAGCCCCACGGCGCAGCAGCAGCCGTCTTCCTTCCCTTTTTCTCGCTTGACGACTTTTCTGGTACTGACTGTGAAAGTGTGAAAGTGAGTGCAGGCATGGCAGCTCTTCAACATGCGCAGGTCTCTCCTTTCAAAAGCGGTAGATATGCTTCAATCACTTCTGAGAGGGGTAAAGGAGTGAATGTTTGGAGTCAGATCTCGAGCTCAATCGGCAACTCCACTGTGAGACATGTGCTCCTAAAGTACGTTCGCATGCGCCAAAAAAGCCGACTGTCAAGATCCAGAGAGAGAAATGCAGGCATCGCCAAGGCTATCTGTCTGTATGGCTGTCGTAAGAGCCTGTGTGAGGATAGAGCAAAGCGCCGGACAATAGTGGCAATTGCCGTTGAGTTAATGCAGAGCTGCAGCAGCTCACTGTGCCTCGCGTGCACCAGGCAACACGCCCAGACAGCAAGCTCGGCGGAACGAAGCGCAAGCAGCCCATGCAGACGCCGATCGTGGTGGAGCTGACCGACAGCTTTGATGACTTCGCGTCGCCCCCACCAGCTACTCGCAATGAACGCAGCGCGACCGTGACGACGGACCAGTCCAGTGAAGACCTCTTCGTGATGCGAAACACAACGAGAGTGCGCTTTGTCGCGGGCGAGCACTTTTACAACGTGGAGCTCTTCGGCAGTCTCCGCAAAGGCGGCGAGGTGCAGTTCTTCTCGCGCGGCAACCTTGGACTGTGTGTCGCTGTGGCGCTCTCCGTGTTCTCGTACAGCGGTCTTGAAAATGTCATCCTGCCGCTCCTCAAGACGCAGCTCAATCTGACGCAGCAGGAAGCGCTCGCGATGAAGCATCTCGTGAAGCTGCCGATGGCGCTGAGCTTCCTCTTCGGGCTCCTGTCCGACTCGTGTCCGATCCTGGGGATGCGGCGCAAGTCCTACATGGTGCTCGGCTCGCTGCTCTTTGGTGCGAGTGCGATCGTCATCGGTGGAATCACGTCCCACTTTGACTCTTCTTCTTCGACGAAGACGGAGAGCCCCGGTCCTGGTGATGCCCACGTGGTGTTCGTGATCTTGCTGTGCGTCTTTGCCAGTGTCGGCTGCATCCTCACGTACTTGTGTGTGCACACCCACGTGATCGAGCTCTCCCAGCGCGAGCCTCTTCGGACAAGAGGCAGCTTCCAGGCTTCATACCTGATCCTTCGCCGCCTCATATCGCTGCTGTCGTCGCTGTTCACATACGCAGCACTACGCTCTGAAGCAGGAGATCCCCGTGCAATGCGGCCGTGCGTCTCGATCTTCCTGCTCGCAATCGTTGCCATCGTGCCCCTTCCAGTGGCGTGGGAGATGTGGAGAGAAGACAAATTCAGCTATCCAGCGGCACCGACTTCGTTCCCCGCACGCGCGAGCGCGTACTGGCGAACCGTGCAGCAGAAAGCCGTGTGGCGCATCCTCGTGTTCATCTGCGTGTTCACGTTGTTCCTGAACGTGAACTTCTACGACTCGGCCAAAGTCGTGAGCCAGTGGGCTGGTGCAAGCGCCGACAACTACTTGGTCGTCAGTACAATCCAGGACCTCGTGATGCTGCTTTCGATCGTGATCTGGCGGAAATGGTGCCTGAACCTCGACTGGCGCATACTCTTCAGCCTCGGACCAGCGTTTGCAATTCTGCCGCAGCTGTTCGTGTCCATCTTTGTGGCGATGGACGTGGTGCGCGATCGCTATTTCTACCGAGCGATCACGTCGCTGTCGTTTGTTGCAAATGGCGTGACGATGCTCATGACCATCGTGCCAGTGACTGAGATCATCCAAGAAGGCGCGGAGGCGTCGACCGTGGGCCTTGTGCTGACTTTCCAGCGGCTCATTGCCACCTTCGACAACACGAACAACAACGGGCTCTTCCAGGGCGACAACTTCTACGATTCGAGTCAAGTCGCGGCGGACAGCTCCAGCATCCGCTCGTCCGTGCTACTCTCGCTGGTGCTGAACTACGGGATCAACGCGCTCGCGCTCGGCGGCATTTTTTTCATCCCACGACAGAAACTCGACGCCCAGCAGCTGCGCATCTACGGAGGCTTCACGAAAGCCGCGGCTCAGGTCATCGCTGGATTCGGGCTCGCGCTCTTTGTCTACACAGCGGTCATCAACATCATGTCATTCTCGCCCAGCCTCGCCTGTCATCGCCTCGTCGGCGGAGATAGCTGTTCTTGAAGCAAGAGGATCTTTCAGTCCAGACCAGAATGGATTCTCGCGCCGCCCGCTGGTCACAAGCGCGCTGAGCTGAGCTGCATCGAAGACAGCCTCGGTCTAGTTCACTCGTGGCCGAAATGCAGGAACAACAAGGGGCTGATACTGACGTGCTCGCGCTCAGACCTGCACCTCCCTCGAAGAAATGGGTGGGATCAGCTTGAAGCCCGCCCCCATGGGAGGTGGTACGATACATCTGACTCAAAGTATCAGTGAACACCGCGGTCCCTCCAAACTACAGATTTGTACCGTACATGAACGCGGACAAGTGGGAGCACCGACCGCGGTTTGGACCTTGAGAAAGGGTCTGCTGAAGACGAGCGCGGGCAGTTGGTTGACCGGAAATCCCAAGGAATCTCGGTGTTGACGCCATGGCATCCATGGCATTGCATTCGCCCTCGGTTCCTCCAGCTCACAACTCGCATGGCGACCCACCTCTTCTTTCATTCATCGTGGGAGAAACAATGCGACGACGGACGCCACTTGACGAGGTCGCACCTCCCTCCAGCGGACATCGTTGCTCCTCCCTCCGTCAAAGATATGAATTTTCCCCATGAACAATGAATCTCCCCCATCAGCACCATTCCGCTCGCGTTTATCCGTTTTACACGAAACGAGTGGGTTGAGTAGTACGAGAGAGAACAAGCATGAGAGCTCCAGCAGGGAAGGAAGTTTACACAGCACCAGCAGAGTTCCAGCCCCAGATGCTTCGAGCAGTAACTTGGAAACCTGTAACACCCAAACAAACATCGCAAAGCTCTCCCATGTGACTCACGAAAGGATCTTACGGCAATCATTGGTCATGTGTAGGTGGCTGATGGTTAAGGTTTGCTCGCTTCAACGTGTTTCGTGTTTCTAGTTTCGTGTTTCGCGTTGGAGGCAAATCGTTGAGGAATGCAAAGGAATACACAGTGCTCAGGACGTAACGCGGAGAGTCAGTCCGACGATCCTTTCGCAATGTCGTCTTTGCCCTCGGAGCAAAAAGCGGAAAGTGGCGCAATTTCACTAGAGAAATAATGGGACGCATCAGTTTCGCTCGCGCTCGCTCGCTTCTCTTCTCCGCGTCGACGCTCTCAAGCGTGGGGCAAATTCCATCTTCTCGTATGGATTCCTGGATGCAGCATGACAATTGCTGCCAAGCTGCTGATCATGATCATCACTGCGATCTCAGCTTCCGCCGTGTGTCGCAGGCTCCTCAAAGTGCGGAAATGCTCAGGAGTCAGCGGGTGGCGGCGCTCTTGCAAACTTACTCGCTCATGAGCAACTCGGACAGTATTATTGAAGGTGTCGCTTTTTTGAGGAAAAGGCACGCGTGAATATTTTACGCGTGATAATTTGAAGTCAAACGAGCCGACACTTGCCAAAAACAAACAAACGCTCCCAATGCGGAGACCACTTCGATGAGTCTCAATGCGGAAGTGAAAGTGTCGGAGAAAGTCAAGCAACATGAAATGCCTCCGTTTTGTATCCTGACCGATCATGGCGATTGGTGTTTCCACTGTGAAAGCCTAACGCATTGTTGCAAAAGAGTTCTCTTGCGCACTCAACACGCGTTTTCGCTCGTGCTGTTTGCTTGCTTGGAGTTTGCGCGCGTGATAAAGAAGAGGAAGAGTTCTCTTCGCTACCATCTTGCACGACGGACGTTTACGGGCAACCAAATGAAAATGTCCTGAGCGAGCCAGCCTGGCTTTGTCCCAGAGGCTCCTCTCCTCTGGAAACCACAACCACACGCAGATGGTGCCACACTCGGGGAGGTCGCGCGGTTGTGAGCTGATAATGGCGTGCCACCCCCATCACAAAAGCTGCAAAATGGCACTTTTGGCTCGACACCCGCACCACTCAGAAGCTCAAAAAGCTCCAAGGTCTCAGCATTTTGTGCGTTTGAAAGTCGCACGTTGCATTTGATACTGTAGGGAATAAAGGGCATGAAGAAGAAGAGAAGAAGTGAGCCTTTGATCTCATTTGGTTGGTGCGCTGACTCCTCAAGGTCTCCGGTGTCTTATCCGCCGACATTGGGTTTGATGCAAAAAAGATTTTGTTTTGATTTGGGAGTGGTTTCCAATTCTTTTTCTTTTATGCTTCGAAAACAGCAGCGCCTTGAACTGTATGGGAGTGTGGATACTTTTTGTTCATTTTTGAAACCAGGCATTTCAAATGAAATGGCAGCATTCGCTGACCAAACTGACTGGAGGACCCCACTGAAATTCCCTCGTTCCCTCCGCCTGTCACTCGATCAATCAATCATCCAGTCCAGCCACTCATTTTTTGTTGACAAAACTGACTGGAAACAATTTCCAAACCCAGACCAGACCAGATCAGACAACAGGACAAAAGTCCCGAATATCTGGGGAGTTTTTGCCCAAGTGCAGGCTGTGATGATGGCGACGAATGCAAACTCGATTCCCGTGAGAAGCATCCCAGAACAGAGCAGCCTGGACGCTGCTGCTGTTTACAAGCGACGCGACTTCTCCGTCTGTCCTCCCGGGACATGCAACCTGCGAGCGAGTTGTTTTGGTTTCAGCAGACCAGCAAGATAGAGAGCGCAAGAAGGAAGGAAAGGCTCCATGTGCCCAGTGGAAAGATCGCATTCACAGATTGTTGTCAAACAGGCACCTTCGTTAATCGCGACATGTCCATCTGATAGCCCAAGGCGGTGGTGATTGCTTTAGAGCAGGAAAGCCGCAGTGTGCATGGAGAAACGAAGGCAAACAACAACAACAAAAAAAGCCCATGAAATAGGCTCGCAAGGCTGTTGGAGCTCAATACACTGGCTGAGTGATTATGGAGCGACTGGGGACTGAAAAAGGCTCGAGGAGCGCGGCGGCGAAGACCGGAGCGCGCGCGCAGAGACTGGTCGGCGCGTCCTCGTTGCACACCTCGCCGCCTTGTCTATGGGTACAGGGGTGGGACAACTCCCTCGTCCTTTGGTGCAGTTTTGTGCTGAAAGAGCTCCATAGAATCGCTGAGTTCAGCGTAAAAGCTGCCCAAGCACTGCGACTGGAGTGCGTCAGGGCCTTGAAGGGATGGTGTTGGCTGGTTGGTTGGATGGACCGATCCGTCGATGGATGGATCACCCTGCTTGTAACAAATCCAACACGAAATAAGGAGAGAGTGGCGATGTGAATGCTCGTACGTACACACAGTGGCCATCATGGATGGTACTGCTTGAAGCGTACAGTAAGTGTTGACTCTATCGTTTCCCGACTGGCAACCTGGGTTGGCTCAGAACGCCACGACAGAGAGAGGGAGGAAGCCCAGCAGATCTTCCCAAGTCAAGGAGGAGGGTGGCGTCTCTGTTGCAGTCAGCCAGGTGCCAGGTTTTGGTCGCTGATCGCCAGCTGGCTGACAGCGCTCGCGGAGAGACGATGCATCAGCCCACCCCATCCCTGGTGCACACGCGACGATCCATATCTTCTCTTCTCTTCTTGTTTTTGTCAACCTGATCAATCCACACGTCCTCCCCTACATCCGTCACGTGTTTTCTACCTGCTTCAGGACGAGCGAGGCCGTCGGCCGGCTCGAAAACCCAAACAGGTCTCTCTCTTTCGCTCGCTCACTCTCGGATTCTTCCCACAGCGCACACCAGACCATCCCTCCTGTCTGTCCTGTACTCTACGCGGCGTCCTCAGCACTTTGGTTGACCCGCTCACCCCTCCAGCAGCTCCATTCCCCAGTTCACCCAGTCTCCAGTCAATCGCCAACAAGCTAACAAGCTACAAAGAACCATGAAGGCTGTGACGGGAATCGTACCGCAGCCGCCGCCGACCAAGATGGACGCGTTCTCGACGTTCGAGTCGCCGCTCGACTTCAACAACCAGGACCGCGAGTCGTACGAGGAGAACGGCGGCCGCTTCGTCGCGGGCGAGCAGTTCTACAACCACGAGATGTACGGCTCGCTGCGCAAAGGTGGCGCCGTGGACTGGTACTCGATGGAGTGCCTCGGTCTCGCCGCCGCGACGTTCACGTCCATGTTCTCGTACCAGTCGATGCTCACGGTGCTCCAGCCGATGATGAACACGCAGTTCAACCTGAGCAAGCAGGAGGTCACGGCCGTGCAGCGCCTGATCCAGATGCCCATGGCGCTCAGTTTCCTCTTCGGCTTGCTCTCGGACTGCTACCCGATCATGGGGCTGCGTCGCAAAGGGTACATGATCCTCGGCTGCATCATCAATGGCGTGAGCGTGTTCGTCATCGGCGGACTTAGTGCCCACTTTGAGTCCCAGGCGTCCGCGAAGGAGAGCAGCGGCACGCTCGTGGCGTTCGCGATCGTCATGTCCGGGCTCGCCAGTATCGGCTGCATCATCACGTACTTGTGCGTGCACACGCGCGTGATCGAGCTGTCGCAGCGCGAGTCGCTGCGTGACCGTGGCTCGATCCAGGCGTCGTACCTGATCTTCCGTCGCTACGTGTCGCTGCTGTCCACAGGCTTTGCGCTCTGCACAGTGGGCACTGGCGCGAAGCCCAACATCTCGCTCTCGAACGCCATGATCATCCTGGGCGTGATCTCGCTGCTGCCGCTGCCGATCATCTTCCGCTACTGGAAGGAGGAAGTGTACTCGCTGAACACGTCCATGAAGATCCGCGGCCAGATCTTCTGGAAGATCATGCAGCAGAAGGCGGTGTGGCGCGTCATGGCGTTCATCTTCTTCTTCACGACGTTCCTGGGCATCCAGTTCAGCGACTCGTTCGGCGTCATCCGCACGTGGTCCGGCGCGGCCACGGACAACTCGCTGCTCGTCAAGACCATCACGGACCTGGTGATGATGGGCACGATGTACGTCTGGCGCTACTTCTTCATGAACCGCCTCTGGCCGACGTTCTTCGGCATGGCGCCAGTGTTCCAGATCGTGCCGCACCTGCTCATCGCGTGCCTCGTCACGTTCGACGTCGTGCGCGACCGCTACTTGTACCGCGCCGTGTTCTCGCTCACGGCGATCGCGGACGGCATCGGTCTGCTCAACACGATCGTGCCGATCACGGAGATCATCCAGGAAGGCTCGGAGGGTGCGCTGGTGGGTCTGACGCTCACGCTGCAGCGCTGCATCAACATCTTCGTGGGCACGAACGCGGTCGGCCTCTTCCGTGGCGACAACTTCTACACGCCATCCGAGGTGAAGCTGGACACGTCCAACGTGCACTGGGACGTGCTGCTGTCGCTGATCCTGAACTTTGGCATCAACGCGCTCGCGTGGATCGGGCTCTTCTTCCTGCCGAGCCAGAAGCTGGACGCGCAGCAGCTGCGCATGTACGGCGGCTTCACCAAGGCGGCCAGTGGCGCCATCATCGCGCTCTGTCTGTCGTTCTTCATCTACTCGTTCTCGGTCACGCTCATGACGTTCATCCCCGGCGCGTCCTGTCTGCGTCTCGTGGGCGGCGCCGGCTGCAAGTAAGTTCTGTCAGCTAGCTAGCTAACTCTGCCTGTCGTCCGTCAGTCTGGTTATCACGATGAGAGTAGGACTATTCTTCAGTTTTGAGTGAGTATTTATGAAAAATGAAACAAGTCAAGAAGTAGTTCGTTGTGGTTCCACTGACTTGTAGCCCTTTCTCATTTTTCAGGCCACCTTTGTTGTTAACATTGCGTTTTCTTTGTGGAGATTTTTGGTGGAGCTGCCATACACGGCATCGTAGCACAATGAGGTCAGGCTTCAACACGGAAAGCTCGACATCTCACTTTGCCAGATACTACTGTCACTGTATTCCTTTCTCGTTCCACAGTCCACCTCGGTTTCGTCACCACCTTGTAACCAGTTATATTCAGTGCTTTTGTGCTCGTGAAGCAAGAAAGATCGCAACCCTTCGCGGAGAGTCACCAGTCAGCTGAATAGGAATGGATGGCTCGACTCACTCAACATCTATCTGCATTGTGTGCGTTGCCGGCCAGTCAGCAAGTCGCAGAGCGGATCCTTTCGTTGCAGCGCCAGTGACAACAGGACGGCCATGCGAGCATTCCAGCGGACGAGTATGCGCTTTTTCGTGGCGATCGTGGCGCTCGCGATGGTCACGATGACGTTCCGAGCGGTGCTAATGGTCGACACGTCCTCCCACGGACAAATTGATGCGAGCCGGTTGCTGCACCCGAGCGAGCGAGCCGTGGTCGCGATCGCTGCCCTGCGGCGCGAGCCTTTGAAGCAAATCGCGCAACAGCCGCTGCTTGTGAGCGGTGACGAGGTTGAAAACGTTTCCCTGCACCTTCTCCACTTGAAGAACCGCTTCAGGAAGGTACAAATGATCTATCAGTTGTTGATGAAAGCCCGACGATGGAGACTCCTGCTTCCCCAGGTGGTGGAGCTCCAGACGAAGAAGCTACTGGTAATGGAGCTCCTGGCGATGCAGCACCAGAGGATGACGCTCCGCCACAGCCTGCTGGTGCTGTGGACATCGATGGAGCCGTTGCGTCGGAAGCTCCTGTACCAGTTGAGTCTCCTGCATCCACAGGCGACGATGCTCCGCCAGTGCCTACAGATCCCTTAGTTGATGAAAGTCACCAGGCACGCGCGACCCAGCGACGGTGACCGACACTGTCAGAGACGGCGTCGCGATCGCGCAGGACTGGACGAGGACCATCGAGAACGGCCTCTTCCACGACGACCGCGCGAAAGTGATGTGCGTGGGGCTGCCGTGCGCCGATGTCACGAGAGAGGACGCGATGGAGTACTACTCGGGCGTCGGCCCGCCGTACATCATGACGCGGCACGGCATGCTGGCATTCGTCGACGACTACTGCTACTTCGTCGTGGAAGGTCGCAAGGTCTCAAAGGGCTGGATGACCGAGATGTACGGCTACTCGGTCGCGGCGGCGAACCATGGGATCAAGCACACGAACCTGCGTGACAGACAGCATGTTGAAAGGTTTTTGTTGTCACGCCAGCGTAGTACTTTTTTAGCAGTGGTTGGTAGTACTACATTGCGCCATAGTGACAGCAAGTGAAACGAAAGCGCAAAAAGCGTCCCGAAGATGGGTTTTGACTTGCTTTTTGTACTGAAAAATCCCCCGAAAAAGCGAATTGTGCGCTTCGAGCGATTTTTGAAACGAGAGCGCAAAATCGCTTTTTTCGGGACGTCCACATACAAAAAGCAAGCTAAACATCATTTTCGGGACGATTTATGCGCTTTCGTTTCACTTGCTTTCACTATGACGGGCAACCTATACTTTTAGCCTACGAACCAAATGCTTTTGTAGGCTACAACAATGCTGGGTTGTCTGAAGGCGGTTTCTATCATTTCTGCCAACAGGATGCTTGTTACTGTAACTTTATGCTATTTGATCCTTGTTAGCGACGTGTCGTAAATATGGAACTCATTACGTAATGAGGCATACAGGAATGGGCGTGTCCAGTGCATGAACCAGCCTTTGCTTGCAACATCAGTTTTCGCAGACGATTCCAAAGTCACAAAAGTGCCAGCCAAAGATTGCTTTGCAGTCACATCGTTGGGTTCATCGACAACGTTGGGTTCATCGACATGTTCATTTTGGAGAGAACAAATTGACAACACAATTCCACTTTGAAGGGAGCAAATCCAGTATACAGCGGAACGTGACAGCAAGTCTTCACTGCGAAAAGAAGACAGCAAAATCTACCTTTAAGGACAGTGCGAAAAGTCAGTTATGAGTGTGCTGACTGTAAATAAAATCACACAAAACCATGTGTGGTTCATATTTTCTGGGTGCTTTTTGCAACTGATTCAGACAAAAAACGGTCATTCAGAAAGATTCTAAGCGGCATAAAAAGGGCGAGCCATACCTCTTAGAAATGCAGAGGCATCTTTCTGGCCACCATGCGCAGAAAGACCTCAGCAACGAAGTGCGAAGCAAGCGGCGGCTTGCGCCATTCGCGTGCGCTCTCTCTCACTCTCTCTCTTTATTCCCAGACTCGCAGCAGACAACAGACACAAGACGCGCACAGATCGTCAAGCCATGCAGCTCTTCTCCTACACGCGTCTGCGGCTACTGGCGGTGCTCACAGCAGTGCTGTTCGCGAGCTCCTCGCGCGCTACAGCAGCTACTATGGAAGAAGGTGACGACGTCGAACACACGCTGCGCGAGCAGTACCCGGCCAACTTCGACGGCAGCAGCATCCACATCGTGTTCAGCAACGGCTGCGGACAGAAGAACCGCCTGCTCTTCGCGACCATGCTGCAGCAGTCGGCCACACGCGTGGGCCAAAAGGGACCGATCACGCAGATCATCTCCGGGTGCTCGGACGAAGAGAAGAAGCGAGTGCTCGCCGAGCCGCGCTTCTATTACGACTACCGCGTGCACTTCACGCCCGACTACTTCCCACACCCGCTGCCGGGGATCGATGATGACTACCTCGCGTACAACAAGCCGTTCGCGCTGCGCCACTACCTGCAGAACGCGAACCCGCCTGTGCAACACGAGATGATCGCGCTCACAGACGGAGACATCATGCTGTTCAAACCGCTGGAGGCGAACACAGGTCGCAATATGGCCAAGTACTACAAGGGCACCCGCGATCCGACCACAGTGACAGATACGGTACGAGATGGCGTCGCGCTCGCGCAGGACTGGACGCAGATCATCGGCAGCGGCTTCTTCGGCGACAAGTTTGGCGCGAACAAGACCGAGCAGATGTGCAAGGGCCAGCCCTGCGCCAGCGTCTCGGAGCAGGACGGACTCGAGTACTACGCCGCCACGGGACCGCCGTACATCATGACGCTGAACGACATGAAGCGGTTCATCGACGACTACTGCCACTTCGTTGTCGAGGGTCGCAAGGTGTCGAGAGAATGGATGACCGAGATGTTTGGCTATGGCGTTGCAGCGGCGAACCACGGCATCAAGCACACGATCCTCACGAACTTCGCGCCGACGCATCCGTATCTGAATGGCAACGAGTACTGGTCGTTCCTCAACGATGAGAGCTTGAAAGTGAACCCTTGCGCAGACCCGTTCGAGATCGCCGTGCCCGCAGATCCGCCCGTGGGGATCCACTTCTTCCACTACTACATGCTAGGCGATGATGGTCGACAGTTCCACAAAGGCGCGATCCCAAAGGAGACCCTCAACTGCGACCAGATGATGCTCGAGGTCCCGCCAGCGTCCGAGTACGACTCAGTGTTCACAAAGCACAAGGACAACCCGACGTACATGGCGCAGAAGCGCGTCGAAGTGTGGACCGAGTGCGCGCTGATCAAGGCGACGAACAAGGCGCTGACGTCGCTGAAGAGCGCGATGTGTGGAGCTAGTGGTTTCAATTCGTACCAGGGTGTCGTCATGAT
>JAADVK010000032.1:0-70692 GCA_023334975.1 Globisporangium sylvaticum
CATTTTTATATTCAAAAATACAAACAGAGTTGAAAATACCCACAAGCGCGCAGTCCGACAGCGCGCTCCTTACGCTTCCTCGTAAGACCTACGTGTACGCTAGGTAACGGAGCACTCGCCCCGTCACATTTTGTTAACGTATTTCACCGAATAGTGCCCGGGTTTCTATTATTCTATAGTGCCCCTTCAAAAATGTGATACAACCGGTAATATTAGATATTTACCTGTACACAATCGAAAATAGATTGAAATGTGTAGGTTAATACCGTTACATACTGGTATCTACCGGTAACATCGGTGAGGGGCTTCTATTCGTATTCGTTCGTCAGTACCTGTATTCGTTCGTTGCGACCTGTAGCAGGTTCCACACAACATATTTACATGTTTTACTGGAGTCACTGACTTTTATAAAGGAATTGTATCGAAAATACCCGTAGTTTTGGCATACGGCTGTTATTCGGGTGAGGGCTTCTATACTGGCAATTTCTTTTTGGGTGCTATCGGCTAAAAGGCCGGTATGTACCGGTAGCGACTTTTTTACATTCTAAATGAGGAAATACGACCTAAATTAATTCTGATGTTACCGAAATATATAAAATGCTGTTTGTGCGTCTCTCAGGTCCTTTGCTTGGTCTAGGTAGTACCAAAAAGATCGTCTATGCTTGGCTTTACTGTGAATGTTGCTTATAAACACATACTGTGGAAAACGTGACTATATTCTGCACTATCGCTTATCGCATCGACATTCAGCTAAGTAGCTAACTAAGTTTGGTCAAAAGAGTTCTTCAGCAAAAAGTCCACGCCACCCTTTGTACTTGGTTGCGGTACGCGAGTTCCACGTGGCGAGGGGTCTCAGGAGGACGTGATAGAGAGCGCGGCGTGAAAATACATGACAGCGCTACCATCGCTCGCCTTCGAGTTGCGTCACAACAATCGCGCAAGTTTTTTTGAGTGTTCGTATTAGTTAGTGTCACGATTTCGCTTCCGGCGTCAATTAGTTAATACTGTGCTGTATGATCTAAAAAAATGCCACGAGCTGCGTGTTGGTTGCTGAACGGTTCAACAATGCAAAAAAGGAGATTGTTCTGCGCGTTGTGTACCCATCATCGAGGGTACAAATCGAATATCAAAGTACACCAATGCACGCGCAATATCAACATATCCTCGTTCACCATCAAACCCATTCAGGCGCAGACTGGGCTGCTTTTGCGGTACACAACGGCGCCAACAAGCGCACGGCGCGGGGGTGGATTAGCGCAGCGCAGAAGAGAAGCGACTGGACCGCACCGACGACAAGCAACGGGGCCATCCGCTACCGCAAACTCAAGGAGGAGCTCTTCAAGTTCATCACCGACAGCCTCGCCTACAACTATATTCGTTCGCCGTGCTTCTTCGCTTCGATGGAGGAGCTCTTCGGGAAAGGGTTACTGCTACTCGACCACGCGCACACGAAGGACAACGGCGCCATGTGGCACTTACAGCGCAAGGTTGCGTCCCGAGTGTTCACGACCAACAACTTCAAGCTCTTCTCCGAGCGGATCTTCCGCAAGCATGCGCTTCACATGGTCCAGCAAGTCAAGGAGCAGCAGGGCAAGGTTGATATGAGCAAGCTCGCGAGTCAGTACACGCTCCAGTCGATCTTCGACGTCAGCTGCGGTGTGCCTCTCGTCGAAGTGGACGCCCAGCTCGGGCTCAGCTTTGTCGATTCCCTGAGTTACGTCGCCCATCACATGTCGACGCGGTTGCTCTCCAAGCCGTACTTTCCCTACTTCTGGTGGTGCATGCCGAGCGAATATCGACTCAAACGGGAGGCTCAGGTACTGACGAACATCGCCAACACTATTCTGGACCGTCGCCTACATGAGAGCGCGGAAGAGATCGAGCCACGCTCAGACATCATGTCGCTCTTCATCAAGAAAGCGCGCGAGTTGAGCGTCGAAGAAGGCTCTTCGTCGACGTCGCCGGTGCTGGATATCGCTACACTGCGGTCGATCTTCCTGACCTTTAACTGGGCTGGCTGGGACACGACTTCCTCGGCAGTCATCTACACGTTCTACGCGCTCGCGCAGTATCCTGAGGTTCAGGAGAAGCTCTTCCAAGAGATCAGCAGTGGTGGCGGTAAAGAGAGTGGCGGTAACGTAACCTACGCCGACCTCAAGAAGTTCACGTACTTGGACGCAGTCGTGAGCGAGGCGATGCGCGTGTACACGACGGTCCCGTCGACCATAAAGATGGCAGCAGAGGATGACCACCTCCCAGACGGCACGTTCATCCCCGCAGGTGTGGAGATCGTGTACGCACCGTGGTACATGGCTCGCCACAATCCGATCTGGGGTGAAGATCCGCGGGTATTCCGTCCTGAACGGTGGCTCGAGATGAAGACTCGGCCGAGCGCCTACGAGTTCCCGATCTTCCAGGCAGGACCGCGCACCTGTCCGGGTATGAACATGGCGCTGACGGAGGTGAAACTGCTGGTCGTGGTGCTGCTCCGACAGTTCCAGATCAAGATCCAGGAGGGCGAGCAGGTGGAGAACAGAGAGTACGTGATCGCGCCAGTTCTGACCATGGCGAATGAACTCCCCTTGCAGATGACTTCGCGAGCTGCGGCAGCTGGGACAAGGTGAAGTTGATTATACCTCCTCGATTGAAAAAAAGTCGTATATATTTTGTCAAGTAGATAATTCTCCTAAAGTGTGAGTACTGAAAGTAGGTTGTGTGAGTTAAGTGTGTGTAAATGGAAGGAATGCAGTGTGAGGCTTCATCAAGAGCGTGCATGTGCTCAAGTGGGGACTGGCAGTCGTCCAAGGCCGTCCGTCAATACTTGCCAAGTGTATCGATGTCGCGCATACCCGCGCCTACCGAGCTCGCGACACGCAAGGAGGACCTAACGAACTTCGTCTGGACACCCGAGTTCGTGCTGAGCAACTGCGCAAATCAACAAAGTATTCGTTTGACCAAAAAAGTCCAATGATCAGACCCTAATTTACGGAAAGACATAAAATATCGAATGACCTATTTTAGGGATCATAAACTAGTGGACCTAAACTAGAAGAGCTGTCCCTGTGCATATCGTGTATATGCGCAGGGAGTGGGTCTATATGCAAGCACACTCGGATTCCTGGAAAGGTGGCCACAATGTGAAACCATTTGATCATAACGTCGTACAGTACAATACAGAAGTTGCCTTCCAGATCTCGAGAATAGAAACACTGCTTTACGCGTGCAGTACCGCGCGCGACGGCGAAGCCTTACACGTGGGAGCGACCTGATTCGCGAGCACATCGCCCTCCCTCCCTCAGGCAAACTCCATCATTTGCATACTGTGCCCTGACCAAGCCGTCAAGTTGAGAAAATACACCCATGACCAAAAGTGCATGTGAGCTTTGGAGCTGCAAATCCTTCTTATGAAGCAGGCAGACATCAAACATGTTGCAGCCCTCTCTGTTCCGTCTGAAACGATGGGATGTTGAGCGAATCAAGCTGGTCCACCACGCGCGTGCACGAGTAAGTACCACCAAAATGGTCAAGGTTTGGTCTCTCATGTGCCCGACCCAAATGCATCCTTAGACTTGCCAAGATCCTTCCAGATTTGGGTGGTGAATCCTCCATCGATATTGGGTGCGGATTGCGAGGCTGCTCTCCAATTGACGAGCTCTCACTTTGACTCTCGCCGGCAACCGCAACACTCCCAGTCCCCCCAGAAGCTCTCTTGATCCACTAGCATGCTGGTGTTCACCCCCGACGGCGGCGTCTCGTACGCGCTGGTCGCCAAGGCGCTGCTCACGATCCTGCTCACGGCTCTTGCTGCACGGGTCGCGAGAGCGCTGCAGCAGAAGCTGCGCATCGCCAAAGGCGTGGCGCCGATCCCTGGCCCCAAGGGCTGGCCGCTGGTCGGCGTGCTCCCGCTGTTCACCAAGCACGCGCACCGCTTTAACGACTTCCACGTATGTTGTGGTTGCTAATTGCTTGTAGGTTAGGAACTATGGGTTTCCCTGGAAAGTTGTGTCTCAATACTAATACTTTTGTGCATGTGTGTGTGATCTTTAGGAAGAGATGATGGTCAAGTACGGCGGCCGCATCACGTATCCCTGGGGCTTCTTCGCAGATTCTGTGGTTTGCGTACGTGTGTACAGGGGGACAATCATGGCTGCTCCACCGTATTCGAATACTCCCTCATTTTCTAACTGAAATACTGCTACTTATACATTTAAATTGTAGCTCGCGAGTCCCGAGGACGTCAAGCACGTGCTCGCCACGAACATGAACAACTACATCCGCGCGCCGCGCTACGTTGCGTCGATGAAAGAGCTCTTCGGCAAGGGGATGGTGGCGCTCAACCACACGCACACGAAGGACAACGGCGAGATGTGGCGTCTGCAGCGCAAAGTGGCGTCCCGCGTGTTCACGACCAACAACTTCAAGCTCTTCTCCGAGAAGGTGTTCGGCAAGTACGCGCTGCAGATTGCTCAGAAAATCAAGCTTCAGAATGGCAAATGCGATATGCGAACGCTGGCGGGTGAGTACACGCTCCAGTCATTCTTCGACGTCAGCTGCGGTGAGCCTCTCGTCGAAGTGGACGACCAACAGGGGCTCAGCTTTGTCGAGTCGCTGCGCTTCGTGGCGCAGCACATCTCGACTCGACTGGTCACGAAGCCCTACTTCAAGTACTTCTGGTGGTGCATGCCAGAGGAGTACCGCCTCAAGCGGGAATCACGAGTGCTGACGAATATCGCGAACAAGATCCTCGACCGCCGCTTGAGTGAGAGTGAGGAAGAGATCGCGCCGCGCTCAGATATCATGTCGCTCTTCATCAAAAAGGCGCGTGAGTTGAGCGTCGAAGAGGGGTTGGCGTCTTCCTCGCCAGTGCTGGACCTCGAGACGCTGCGTGCGATCTTCCTCTCGTTGAACTGGGTAGCATGGGACACGACTTCGTCCGCGATCACGTACACTTTCTACGCGCTCGCGCTGTATCCTGAGGTTCAGGAGAAGCTCTTCCAGGAAATCAGTGGTGGTGGTGGTGACGATGACGGCAGCGTCACATATGACAGCATCAAGAAGTTTGCGTACCTAGACGCAGTCGTGAGCGAGGCGATGCGCATCTACACGACTGTCCCAACAACCTTCAAGCTCGCCGCCGAGGATGACTACCTCCCGGACGGCACGTTCATTCCCGCTGGCGCCGAAGTCATGTACACGCCGTGGTACATGGCTCGCCACAATCCGATCTGGGGTGATGATCCACTCGTGTTCCGTCCCGAACGGTGGCTCGAGATGAAGACGCGACCGAGCGCCTACGAGTTCCCACTCTTCCAGGCAGGACCACGCATCTGTCCGGGCATGAACATGTCGCTGACAGAGACCAAAATCTTCGTCGTGGTGCTGCTCCGACAGTTCCAGATCAAGATCCAGGAGGGCGAGCAGGTGGAGAACCGAACGTACATGCTTTCGCCAGTTCTGACGATGGAAGGCGGACTTCCGCTGCAGATGACGCCGCGAGTAGCGGTGGAGGTGGCACGCTCCAGCTAAGCGGAGTGGAAGTTCCCTGCTGCGCAGAGTGATGGGTTAAAGTTGAAAACGATAGCTATGTAACGAATGCAACAAAGTTCCTAGCTCGAACGATTTTTGAAATGCTGAGGTTCTCCATAGTACCTACCCAAATGACAGTGAAGGACAGCACGAGACTTGGCAAAATTGGTTATCCATCGAACATGTTGGTATTGGGATCACCACGAAGATGCTCGTGACCTGGCTGCACAACTGCATTGTTGACAAGAGGCGTCTTCGTGAAGCTGCGAACCCTGAGCGCTGGGTGCGTTATATGAGCTCGAGTGGATGTGAGTCTGACCTCTGGTTCAATTTGCTCATTGCGAGTTTATAGTGCACACTATTATCCTTGAGGATTCTATTCTTCTGCACTCGCTTTCCTAAAGCATTGAGCTGAAAAGTATAAATCACTCAGAATGGATACCCATCTCCTTCTTACTGCCTGCCGAGCCAAGACAAGACAACCTTCGGCGAAATCTGTTTCCGCATTTCCGATCCTTCTCCATTTCAAGCAGCAGCAATGGCATCGACAACAGTGGAGCGGGTCTCCGGCGCGCAAGTCGCGACCGCGGCCGCGTGCGTCGCGCTCGTGGGGCTGCTGGCGTATGAGACGCGCCTTCTGCGACGCAAACTACGCATCGCGAGGGGGCTGGCGCCGCTCGATGGACCGAAGGGCGTGCCGCTGCTGGGCGTTCTTCCCAAGTACATGGAGAACAAGGATCAGATCTACGACTTCCTGGTACGAAGAGAGGATTCGCTCAAGTGACCATATTGGTATTGGCACAATGGGACTCAACAAGCCCTGGATGGATGTGCATTCGTTAACTTGAAATTCTTGGTTCTCAGGAGGGCTTGCTCCAGCAGTTTGGCGGACGCATGAAGATGCCGTGGCATCTCTTCTTCGACGGCGCGATCTATGTGAGTGTCTGAGTACTGCGCTTGCTTCCCTGTGGACAACTGATGTATCAACTGACCATTAGTTTCCGTATCACTTAGGTGACAGACCCCGAGGACGTCAAGTACATCCTGCACACGAACTTTGAGAACTTCATCAAGCCGCCGGGCTTCATCGACGCGTTCCGCGAGCTCTTTGGTGGCTCGCTCTTCGCGATGAACCACGCACACTGCCCCGACAACGGCGACAAGTGGCGCCTGCAGCGCAAGGTCGCGGTCAAGGTGTTCACGGCCAACAACTTCAAGGTGTTCATGGAGCAGAGCTTCGACAAGTACGCGCTGCAGATGGCGGCGCTCATTGAGAGTCAACCAGACGGTCAGTGCGACTTGCAGGACATCGCGCGCCAGTTTACGATGCGGTCGATGTTCGACATCACCGTGGGCATCCCGATGATGCAGGCGGTCCCGAGCATCAAAGAGTTCGACGAGAGCTTGGACTTTGTGAACGAGCAGAGCGTCGCACGGATGTTTATCAAGCAGCAGTACCAGGTGCTCGGATGGTGCATGCCGAGCGAGTACCGGCTCAAGCGCGAGGTCGCTGCGATCCGCAGCATTAGTGGTCGCATCGTCGGCCAGCGACTGCAGGAATCCGATGCGGAGCTCGCCAAGCGCTCCGATATCTTGTCGCTCTTCATCAAGAAGATGCGCGAGCTCAGCGCCGAGGAAGCCTCGCTGCTGGACACCGACACAATCCAGAAGCTCGTGCACGCGTTCCTCTTCGCTGGCCGCGACACCACGTCGTGCTGCATCACGTACACCTTCTACGCGCTCTGTCGGAACCCCGAGGCGCACCGCAAGCTCGTCGATGAGATCCTGAACATCTACGCTTCGAAAGAGAAGGCGTCCAATGGCAGCAGCACTGGTAGCAAGCAGCTGACCTACGAAGACATCAAGAGCCTCCGGTACCTCGACGCGGTGGTGCAGGAGACGCTGCGGCTCTACCCGCCAGTGCCCTACAACGCCAAGCGCGCAGCAGTGGACGATCACTTACCGGACGGCACCTTTGTACCCGCTGGCTGCGATCTCGTGTACAGTCCGTGGTACATGGGCCGCAACAGCGCCATGTGGGGTCCAGACCCGCTCGTGTTCCGCCCCGAGCGATGGCTCGAGATGGACGAGAAGAAGAGCCGCCCGAGCGCGTACGAGCACCCAGTGTTCCAGGCGGGGCCTCGCATCTGCATCGGCATGAACATGGCGCTGCTGGAGGCCAAGATGTTCATCGCGATCATGCTGCAGCGCTTCGACAACATCAAGATCCAGCCTGGAGCCAAGCAGGAGCGCGGGTACATCCTCAAGTCCACGCTCACGATGGCTGGCGGGCTGCCGCTGCAGATGACACCGAGGGAAGCGGGCAAAGTGGCGTGAGATCGCGCTAGTAAGCAGGCGCGTGGTGTGTGGTGGCGTGCCTTCAGCTGGTGCATTCTATTCGCATCAGCGACGCTTCTCTCTCGTACAGGCATGCAGCTTCAACTTCATCATTCCGGCCGTGCCATCAGGAGCATCATCATTTTTGGATGGAGCTCATGCTTTTCTCTTCTTTCATGTCACCGATATGACCGATTGGTCACTAATCCAAGCTCTCATGTCACTCGCACGCGGTGATTTTGGACGTTCTGTCGCATGACAGAACAATTTGTGCGCTGGCTTTTCAGGTATATTCTATTCAATAGGTCAAAAACCTGGTGCGAATACTTTTATACCCACTGCCACCTGAACTACGGAATCCGTGATGTATTCTGTTACGTAGGTTTCCCTTTCAGCTCTTCCGCCCTTGAAGCAACCCGCAACAACCCCAGCACCCAGCGCCACTATTAGAGAAGCAAGCAAGAAGGGGGAAAGCCAACACGGAAAGGCCACTCGCTCGCTAGTGATGAGCTCGAACCCCAAGGCGCGCCTCAACGGCATCTTCCAGGACGCGGCGTCCGCTTCGTCGGCCCAGGGCAACGACGCGCTGCGCTACGTGGCGCCGAAGGAGCCCTCGCGCCAGTCGCAGCAACAGCAGCCGCAAGCCGCCGCCGCCGCGCCGACCGCATCCGCGTCGCCCTCGGCCATCGTGTACACGGCGACGGTGTCGCTCTACCAGTATGACGCTGCAGCACGCAAGTATGTGCAAGTTCTGAACCCGAACTCGACAGCGACGATCGGCTGCGTGATCGTGGGCAACGACGCGAGCTACAACCTGCTCTTCTACAACGCGACGAAGCAGCACGTGTGTCTGCTGCCGATCAAGTTCACGACGTTCAAGCCGATCTTGCAGCCGAAGAACTATGTAAGCTTTTACGATGAGAAGGGAGTGAACTGGTCGGTCAAGTTTGCGAGCGAGGAGCAGGTGAGCGAGTTCATGAAGCAGATCTTCCTCACGAAGATCCACGTCGAGATCTGGGGCGACGAGAAGAGCGTGACCAAGACTTCGCCGAACGCGCTCATCAAGGACGATCTGCTGTACGTGAAAGAAGATGCAACTGCAGTGACGCAGGGCGATACGGTCGCTGTGAGCTTCAACTGCTGGCGCGTGGTCGGCAATGCCACGTGTGCCCCCAATGAGGTCGTGACCAAGTACGCGCCGTTTGAGAAAGCAACTGACGCAGAGCTGCGAAAGTTCCGCATTGGAGAGGGCAATGAGCGTATCAAGGCGTTGGAAGAAGGGGTCGTGGGTATGAAGAAAGGCGGCAAGCGTATCATTCTGGCGCCACCTGGAAAAACGAATGGTCAGGATTGGTATCTCGTTGAGGTGCAAGTCGTGAAGACCAAGACTGGAGGAAGCAGCAGCTCGCAGCGAAAGTCCGTGCCAAATGTCTCGACCTCTGCGCCAGCGGTGGCTGCAGATGCGAGCAACGGCAAGCCAGCGAAGACACCGCGACGAAGATCCAGTCCGACTGGGGCTTCTGCTTCTGCTGCTGCTGCGAGCAGCAACAACGCTGCAAGAGGTGACATTGTTCCATACGAAGACGAGTCGGCCAAGGATGAGCTCGAATTGAAAGAGTTGCGGCTGTTGCAGCGCGAGAAGCAGCTGGAGATCCAAGCGAAAGCGCTCGAGAAAGCGCGCATGGGTTCTATCGGCATGAACCCTGATTTTGACGCGTTCGGTGGAATGGCGCAGCAACAGCAGCATCAAGCGTTTGCGCAATCTCCGTATGGGTCCATGGGCTTCTCTCCATATGGTGGAGGCTCGTTGTTCAACCCGCAGCAGCAGCAATCGCCGCTCATGTCTGCCTCTGGGAGACCCCTCGATGGGCTGATCATGGAGCTGCACGCGAAGGTCGACTACCTGATCCGCAATGCGCCTGCGCCGGGGAGTAGCAACGGTGTTGGGAGCTCCATTGGCGGTGTGACCGATGTGTCGGCTGTGATTCGAGGTGTCGAGCGACTGGCGAGCGAGAACGATCGCCTGCTGCTGCAAATCAACTCTCAGAACCAGCAGTACGTGTCGTACGAAAAGCGTTGCGAGGAGCTTTTGAAGCAGAACCAGAGACTGCAAGAGGAGAAGCGTGGACTTGACGAGAAGTACCAGTCGATTGCGAGTCAGCAGCTCAACTATGGCTCTGAGATCGCGAGTCTCACGAGTGCGCGTGACGCCGCAATCACGCAAACCAATCGCCTCCACGCTGAGTACCAGCAGCTCTTGACTGCGTTCTACCAGAAGCAGCAAGTGTCTTGTAAGTTTTGTGTGCATTTGATGTTTTCCGCCGGAACAAAATCTTGTCGCTAACATGTATTCTATCCTTTCTTTTAGCTGAAAGCGAAGAGCAGCGCAACGAGCTCAACTTTGAGCGTGAGTCCCGGATTCGCCTGGAGAGAGAACTGAAGAAGGAAACGCAGACGAGATCGCTCGTGGAGCAGGAGCTGCAGCTCACGAAGAAGCAGTACGAAGTGTACATGAAGCTGAAGGACACGGAGCTGCAGAGCCAGAAACAGGAGTTGGAGAAGCAGTGGATGGCTGCGAAGTCGCATGAGCAGAAGGAGAACGACGACCGATTGCGCCAAGTGACGCTTGACTACCAGCAGCAAGATGCGCGTCAGCAGGAAGAGTTCCGCCAGCAGCTCGAACGCAAGGACAAGCAGACGCAGATGCAGTTGGAGACGGTGCAGATGCAAATCGCTCAGCTGAACGCTGAGAAGCAACAGCTTTCGTCACAAGTGGAGAGTTCAAACGATCGCATTTACGAGTTGGAGCGCGAACTCCAGACAGCAGTTGCTGCGTCATCAAGTCTGTCGGTGGCTGGGGCTGTGGGCGAAGGCGCCGTCGCTCTCGGATTGGCAGACGAAGAAAAGCAGATCTACGTCCAGCAGATCGAGCTGCTACAAGAGCAGGTGAAAGAGCTAGAGGAAGAGAAGTTTAAGCGCGTGCAGAACGACATGGACTCTGGTCGCCTTGCGTCCCCGTCGTCTAGTCCTCGCAACTCGAAAGCAAAATCGTTTGGCGAGGGTGAGTGCGAGCACTGTGCGAGCATGGAGCAAGAGCGAAAACAAGTGTCGGAGAAGGAGGAAGCGGCAGAGCGTGCACTGGCGATGGCACAGGAGATCAAGCGCGAGGCGGAAGAGATTCTCAAGAGCCAGGGTGGAGGAGGAGGCTCCAGTGGATCCAATAGCCAGGAGGACCGCGAGAAGCTGACGAACCTGTTCAAAGAATCCGTGAACGAGATGTTCTTCCGCTTCCAGGACTACTTTGAGGAAGAGGCGTCTCTGGACAGCAAGCAAGTGCTCACGGTGATCCGCAAAGTGCTCAAGCAGAGCACGAAGGACGTGATCCAGAAGCTGCAGGAGCCAGAAGAAGAGGAAGACGCGGACGACAACGCGAGCGACGGCCCGCCGTCGCCACCTCCACTTGACCAGCCGACTGCAACGCCAGCACCAGTGGCTGCATCAGCAGCAGCAGCGACTACTCCAACTACCGCTCCTGCCGCTGCGCCGCAGGAAGATGCACCCGCTGAGACGAAGAGCCGAAATGCGAGTACGAGCTCTGCAGCGAGCGAAGACGCCGAGCCGATCTCGCTTTTCATGGAGAAAGTCAGCGAGCGCATGCAGCAACCGGACCACTACGTCAGCAGCGACGAAGAGGACGACTTTGAAGACTGAGAGCAAGGTTCGCGGGCGAGAAGATGACGATCGAAGTCAACTCTACCAGCAAGCTCCATCCCGGACTTTGGACAAACTTGAAAGGCGTGCCAAAAGAACAACCATTTTGCGTGAAAATGTGCAGCTTTATAAACTAAAATGCCACTGTATTCCTCCACTTTTTCTTGTTGTGTGTGTGTGTGTGCGATGGGCAACAACGTGCATCGATCCTTTGTCAACGCACGTGTTCAGCCGCATGCTGCACTCAATCAAACCTCTCAACTCCTCTCTGTTCCAGGTTGTGTTTCCTTCTTAACTACAATCCCATTTCTTTCGAGCTGGCAGACGACGCGAGTCTAATGAGATGCGATGCCGCGGGTCTTCTCCAGCGGCTCCGCCTTCAGCTGCACGAACAGCTGGCGCATTCGCGTCACGTCCTCTTCGTCCTCGTCCTTCTTCGCGGGCTTTGGCGCCTCCGCCTCCTTGGTCTTCGAGTCCTTCTTCGCGTTCAGCGCCGCCAGCTTCTGCTTTCGGTTCGCCTCCAGCTCCACCAGACTCACGACGCGCTCCCACGGGTTCTCGGCCTCCAGGTCCGCAGCGAGCTTCTCCAGAGTGGCCTGCTCGTGCACGCGGTTCGCCTGCTGCTTGGACTCCTTAATGCGGCTGCGCTCCGCGACGAACTTGTCCATGTCCGCCTTGGCCTTGTCCTTGGACTCGTGCGCGACCTTCTCCTGGTCCAGCGCCTTCTCCGCGATCTGCTGCTCGTACTCGCGCATGAATTTGCTGTGAAGACCAAGGAACAACATATTGGGAGTCAGTGTCAGGAGGCTAGGATGCATCCAAGGCGTATGCGTACGATGCTACGTACGTCAGCTCATTCTCTTCCTCAATCACTGGGATCTGAGCGCCAGACTGGCCGAACGACGAGGTGCGCGACGCCGAGCCATGGAACGAGCTGTTGCGCGAGGACGACAGCACCTGCTGCTCAAACGACGTCGTGCGCAACGACGAGGTTACGGTCTGTTCCGAGTACGACGCGTAGTTCTCCTGGGTCTGCTCCTGCTGGAAGGTCGCGTCGCTGTTGTAGGACGCGTTGAAGTCGGTCGCTCCGGCTTCCGCGCCGTAGCTGAACGAGTCCGTGGCTGGAGCCGTCGCTTCGCCCGAGTCCACCTCGTAGAAGCTGCAGCACCACAATCACATCCACACAGCGCACACACAGTTAATACAAATAACATGGCATCAGTATTAATTGCGCACTGCCGGGGTCCCGCCATTGAGAGCGCTATCATCATTTCGTAGCTCTTCAACTGCGAGAAGATACACATTCCATTCTCCCCCGCCACGCGCTCAAAGACGGGACGGCAGTGCGCCAGGATACGCATATGCACAGAGAGCGGAAGAGCTCACGCACTCGTTGGAGTAGGCGGACGCGTCCGCTGGCGCCTGGAAGGAGCTCAAGTCCGCCGCGTCGCCGTTGTCGCCGAAAGGATCCATCTCTCTCTTTTATTATTCACGCGCTGCTGCTGTGCTTTGTCTTTGTCTTGTTGTGCGCCGCCGCGTGCACACAGATCGGAAAGGGAAAAGGAGGGGGGAGGAAACCAAGAGCCCTTTTTTTAGCCGGCTTTTAGTGCTGATGTGCGGGCTTGTTTAGTTTTGCAAAAAACAGTCTTCGATTATATGCGGAACATGTGTTGTAATGATGAATTTTGCTTTTGCAAGGTAGTACGTGGCACAAATCGATAGAAAAACTGACGTCGCCTATCCTGACATGGGAACTCAAAAGGGTAACCGCTCTCGCTTAAGGTTTTACTTCCACATTAAGGTTTTACTTCAATTTGTAACCATCAGCTGCCCAAAACTAGTGGGCACCACATTAAGAACAGCAGAATGAAATATTAATGTGGTCAACGTTATTCGGCATCCAAACTCGGATATATCCTAGATTCGCAAACAAGCGAGATATTTAGGGTGGTCCACTTGCCAATCACGAGGTTTTTCGCTTTGCCACCGACAGAACAGGGCGTTTTGTATGCGAGGGTCTGCGAGCCAATGGTTTCCCGTGAGGTTTTTCACTGCGCTGAGAGCGGATGGCGTTGCGCCTTTGGCAGCAAGCGCGCCGTCGTCGCGCTCCTTCGCGCTTTAGTTGATCTCTCTTCCCACAAGAAAACCAGCCAACGTCAAAATGGTCAAGCAGAAAAACCACACCGCTCGTAACAACACGGTCAAGGCCCACAAGAATGGTATCAAGAAGCCAAAGAACCACCGTTACCACTCCACCCGTGGCGTAAGTGCAGCGGCTCTCTCTCTCGATGTCATTGGCTCATATTTGGAGCCGTCCGAAATGGCTCCCCGCAATGGAAGCAAGAGCGCGAATGCAAGATGACTCACCATGTGTCCTGTGTGTGTGTGTGTGTGTGTGTGTGTTTCTGCATGCAGTTGGACCCAAAGTTCTTGAGAAACCAGCGTTTCGCCAAGAAGTTCAACAAGAAGAACGAGAACAAGTCCAAGAAGGTGCGACTTGGAAACGGAGCTCTTCACATGTGCATACAGATCGCAGCGAATGGATCGATGGCTAAAAAAAACTCTTCTTGTGCGCTTGCCTTTCTATTACCAGGACGAATAAGTGCAGCCACCCAGCTGGAGTTCTTCTGCAGTGAGCTGTGCGTTCGGTGATGCTATGATGATCGGCCGCAGCAGATCTGCTTGAAGAAGCATATTATTGTCTCTCCTTTTCGAGTAAGGGGCGAAGGTCGTGGTGAGGGTGATTGACGGCGGCGGCGGTCTGTTCGGCGTTGCTGCAGAGCGAGCGTCCAATGTCAGTCGGTACCCTCTGGTTTCTTGGGAAAACAGTTTGAATGGATGCGCCGTAGCTTTCTCTCTCCAAAAGAAAAAAAGCCCCGGCTTCCTTCAAACAACAGCTCGAGTGTTTGTGTCTCCCGATTCCTGTGATGATCTCGTTTACCAGCCAATCAGTCAGCCAGTCCAAACACCGAGCAAGAAAGCCACCCGCCATCCAGCACAGGTCACCAGCTAGCAGATTCAGCAACAGGCCACAGCGCAGATTCATATCCAGGTCAGGCGCATCCAGAGCGACCGAGCCAACTTTTTCCGCCGAACAGCGTGTCGAGTGTGTGGTGTGTGCGCGCGTGTGTGCTCGAGAGGAAGTGACGATCAACCACAATTTCCTTATCTACATTTTCTGAAAATACGTGAAACGGAGAACCTCAATCTGATCCATCTCGAGCAAGGCACGCGGCACACACTCACACTCAAGACACGCTGTTTGGGGCTGGAAGGCGTCAACACGACAAGCGAGCGATCAGCAGTTCAACACCGAGGCTTTCAGCCAAAGTGGATGGTGTGGTGGCTTATGGTGGTCGACTGGTTGACTTCCTGTTCTCTCTTGTGTGTCTGTCAGCATTACGATGATATTTGTGTGTGGCTGCTCTGTACATTTTTGAGCTGTGGGATGATGAAAGGGATGATCAGCAAAATTCTATTCCTTATCTACATTTTATGATCTCTAGTGATTAGCAATTTGATTCTGATTCATCATCCCCAAGAGCTTATTGAGGTAGCTGGTCTCACATATTTCCTATGCAATCAATCAACACACACATTAGGCAATGCATTGTGCCATTTATCAATCGATGAAGTCTATCCATTTGTGTCAATAAAGCTGTCCACTTCTTGCCAGTTTGATGAATGAACTCTTTGATTCCCTATCACCAGTCTCTTCATTCTCTCTCTATTCTTCGTCCTTGGCCTTGTCCTCGCTCTCCTTCGGCTTGTCCTCCTCCTCGTCCTTGGCCTTGTCATCCTTCTTGTTGGCCGAATCCGCTGCTGGCTTGCCGCCCTTGACTGGCGGGTCCAATATGGAGCGCACGTTGAACTTCTTGTACTGGTGGAAGTTGGTCACGACGCTCACGCCAAAGGTGTTCTGTTGATACACACAGAACAGTGCAGAGACAACACGTTAAACCAAGAGCTGCATACATACCCAACCAATAGCCAATAGATGCATGCATCACGTACGCGGAAGACTTCGACGAGGATCACCGCCTGCGGCTCCGTGAGGTTCACCCTCTGCTCCGGGCCGACGAGCGCCGCGAGGTCGTTGATCACGTCCATCGACTTGAGGTGCGTGCAGTTGCGGCGCTTGATTTCCACCGCGTACTTTCATTATTTTCAACACAACACACAGACACACGCACCAATGAGCCCAGAGTCTTGAACAACATATCAGCAACAATATCAAAGAAAAAACGTACCTCGAGTGGTGGCACCTGGGCGTCCGCGCCATGGGTCTCCTGGTGGTCGTCCTTCACGCGCTTGAGGTGCGCGACGATCATGGGCTCCGCGAGCTCCTTGACCTCCTCGCGGGTCGAGTGGCCGAGCTTCTCGAGCGGGATCATGCGGTTGATGAAGCGCGACGAGAACTCCTTCGTGGCCTCTACTTCTTCAAAGATCTTGAGCACGAGCGCCACGGCGGAGATCTCCGCATCGAGGATCTGGATCAAGATCACGCCTTTCACGCCCTGCACATACAGATTGAAAGATAGAGACCACAGTGTTTAGTCTAACGAAGCTACACACACTGTAACACAGAGCATTCGTAATACACACCGTGTCAAGGGCAGTGAAGCGGCCGGTCTTGCGCTTCTTCGCGTCGGCCTTGAGCGCGTTGATCTCGTCCTGGAGCTTCTTCTGCACCGTGTCCGCCGACGAGGAGGCGTCCTCAGCGTCGCTCTTGTCGTTCTCGCCAACGCCCTGCTCCTCAGCAGCCTTCGTGTTGGGGAAGTACTTGTCCGCGGCCTCGTTCAGCACGTTGAGCGCGTCGCGCACGCTCTGGCGCTCCTTCGTCTTATCGCACGTGACGAGGATGCCGCCAAAGCCCTTGGCTTGCGCGGCTTGGCCGAGCGCACCCTTGTAGCGTTTCTAAACAGAGATAGAAAGCGATACAGACACCATTCATTAGAGCGTCATGTAGAGGGCCATAACATAATACCACCAGCATGCGCAAAAGACGTACGCCCTGGTCGCGATCGTCGCTCTTCCACTGCCCCTTGCGCTTGTCACCTGCCGCTTCGCCCGCCATTATTATCAATCTGTCTGCTTTTGAAAATGTGGAAGTGCAAGCAGTTCGAAACGGATTAAACGAATTTCAGCCAATTAAACTGAGCTATTCAACTATATTCAGCCAATAAGGAAGTGGAGCTGCCCAGAAAGTGTTGGTTGGGGACGGTTAGCCGCGAAAAGGTTTCCGAGCCAAAAGGGTAGTGATTGAGCAGCTTCATCCAGCATTACATTGCTGCACCAATCTCAATAGATAGACCGCAAGTACGATGGCTTCCTCGGCGCTGACGGACAAGGTGCTGCTGCTGGGCTCGAGCCAGGAGAACGAGATGTACGTGGCGGACGCGGCCACCGGTGGCCAGCTCTACTGCTTCAAGAACGGCCGCGCGTCGCGCTTTGGCGTGCAGGTGCTGCCGCGCACGGACCACCTCGTGGCGATGCAGGACAACAAGCTCTCGGCGCACATCTGGACCTGGTCGAAGGACATGCCCGTGTTCAAGTGCCACACCGCGGAGAAGATGGGCCCCACGGCGGTCACCAAGTGCGGCAACTTCCTGTTCGCTGGCGCGCAGTCCGGCAAGGTGTACGTGTGGGACGTCAAGACCGGTGAGCTCGCGATGGTCTGGGACGCGCACTACAAGAGCGTCTCGGCGCTCGCGCTCACGTCGGACGACTCGCACGTGATCACAGCAGGCGACGACGCGGTCGTGCACGTGTGGCGCCTCATGGACATCCTCGACGAGCCGGATGTGACCTCGAGCTTTCAGCAGGGACTCACGCCTGTGGTGTCCTGGACAGACCACGTGCTCCCAGTCACGAGCATCCACGTGAGCCACGGCGGCGTGAACGGCCGTATCTACACCTCGTCGCTCGACCGCACGTGCAAGATCTGGAGCCTGAACTCGTCGCAGTGCCTTTACAGCGTCACGTGCCCGTCGTTCGTGAACGTGTGCGCTGCTGACGCGATGGAGCACCGCCTGTTCATGGGCTGCGGCAACGGCAAGATCTATGCGCTGGACCTGAACGCTGCTTCGAGCTCTGTGACTGCTGCGACGGCGCGCATTCTGAGTACGAACGGCGGTGCGACTAGCTCTTCGACTGCATCGCCGTGGGGGCCGGATGCACTGCTCCCCGATGCGTTTGAAGGCCACGAAGTGTCGGTGACGACCATGCAGATCAGCGAGTGCGGCGGGTTCCTCATCACGGGCGACGAGAACGGCGTCGTGCGCGTCTGGGACAGCCTCAGCCGCCAGTCGCTGCGCACGATCAAGCTCTTCAAGGGCAAAGTGAGCGCGCTGCTGCTGCTGCAGAAGCCGCGCAACCTCTTCCACAAGATCAAGCTCGCGCGCAACTCGGCGCAGGAGGAAGGCGCGAGCATCGCGCCACCGCTGCCGATCGCACCGCTCAAGAAGTACATGAACTCGTCGTCGTCGAGTGACAACCACAACAGTAGCTCCGCAGACAAGTAGGTTGGGGGGACTCTTTCTCAAGCTTGCTTCGTTTGGTCCCTTTTCCGTGTGTTAATTTGCAAAATATATAGACCTATCATAGACACATCGCCGGCCATTCTTCGCAATGAGTTTCCATGGTAGGCTGCTTGCTTGCTTGCATTGTCGTGTTCATTGGCAACACACGCAAGGCAACAGTTCCACCCACGTCGTGTCGGTCATCATAAAGCGCAGATACGAATACGAAAGTCTGGAAATAGATTTGTGAGAGTGAGTGTCATGTTTATTTTTGGCGCGCCTGATTATTATTGAGCGCTTTGATGCGAAAAATGGGTCTGGGACGGACGCTCGTGCGACCATACCATGGGAGGGCGACAAGGCCGCCAGGAAAGAAAAGAAAAGAGCGGAGATCTGAGCCCAACGCCACGAAGCCCAAAGCTCCATTGAGCTGAGCTGCAGCATTGCATTCCCCAGCCTCGAAGCTCATACCAACCACTCTCGACGCAAATTGAAGCCATGGACGAGCACAGCAGCGACTTTGAGGACGCGTCGACGCCGCGCGTGCACGAGCGGATAGCGCAGGCGAGTGAGGACCAGGAGCAGCAGCTCGACGCGCTGCACACGGGCGTGAAGCGCCTGAAGAACCAGGCGATCACGGTCAACGACGAGGTCGTGCAGCAGAACGTGCTGATCGACCACATCGCCGTGCAGGTGGCCGACGCGGACCAGGCCGTGACGACGCAGACCCAGGCGGCGAAGAAAGTGGTCAAGCACCACCAGCACGTACGTGTTTATAGCACGTCACATGTATCCTCACACACTGGGAGGTTGTGCTCATAGCTGTGTTGTCGTTTGCCCTTCCGTGTAGCTCTGCGTCTACTACGTGGTCATCGCACTGCTGGCGGCAGCGCTCATCGTGGTCCTCGTCATCTAGCGCTTCCAGTATCCAAATCTGAAGCCATGCACAAGCAAGCAACAGACAGAGAACCAGCCAGATTTATTATAAGCTAGTATCCATAATGCACTCCATACTGCTCTCTCTTTCTCGTCAACTGTGGCACAATCATTGAGCTTTTGAGCTTCATAGTGTCCATCCGACCTCCATGGAGCACGAAACGTCCATTTCGTTCGTAGCTCCTCACTGGAATGCTTTCGTAGCTCCTCAGCACGAAGAGGTCACTTGTTCGTCTACAAGATACCTTATGACCACGTGAGCAGCTCAATTACAGCGAGCCGAGACAAGCAACGACAGGGAAACTAATGGATTGAGATTGAAGGCTGAAGGTTTTGGGGGCGACTGCGGTGAGAGATCGTAGCGAATCTCTCAGCACAAGTCTAAACGACACGTGTTGGTACTTAAAGGTGGCTCTAAAGATCCTGAAGGCTAGCTAGAGAAATCGTTAAAAGCATTTCATTGTTCTTAGCGAAAAGGCGAAGGAACGCGAGCACACTGCTCGTGCTCACAGTCGCGCCTGCTCCACACAGCACAAGACGACTGCTTAGTAGCGGTAGGTCTCTGGCTTGAATGGACCCGCTGGGGACACGCCAATGTACTCGGCCTGTTCGTCCGAGAGCACGGTGAGCTCCGCACCGAGGTTGGCCAAGTGGAGGCGCGCGACCTTCTCGTCCAAGTGCTTTGGCAGCACGTACACCTTGCCGGTCGCGTACTTGCCAGTGTCCTTCTCGGTCCAGAGCTCGATCTGAGCCAGGGTCTGGTTCGTGAACGAGTTCGACATCACGAACGATGGGTGGCCCGTGGCGCAGCCCAAGTTGAGCAGACGGCCCTCGGCGAGCACGATCACGGCGTGGCCGTCCTCGAAGATGAAGCGGTCCACCTGTGGCTTGATGTTCTGGCGGGTGGTCACGGCGGCGAGGCCGGCCATGTCGATTTCGTTGTCGAAGTGACCGATGTTGCCCACGATCGCGTTGTTCTTCATCTTGGCCATGTCCTTGGTCATGATGATGTCCTTGTTACCGGTCGTGGTGATGAAGATGTCGGCCTTGGACACGACGGTCTCGAGGCGCACGACCTGGAAACCCTCCATGCACGCCTGGAGCGCACAGATCGGGTCCACTTCCGTCACGAACACGACGGCGCCGGCGGCCTTCATGGCCTGGGCCGAACCCTTGCCGACGTCACCGAAGCCGCAGATCACGACGCGCTTGCCCGCGAGCATGACGTCGGTGGCACGCATGATACCATCCGGCAGCGAGTGGCGGCAGCCGTACAGGTTGTCGAACTTGGACTTGGTGACCGAGTCGTTGACGTTGATGGCTGGGAAGAGCAGCGTGCCGTTCTTCTCCATCTGATACAAGCGGTGCACGCCCGTGGTGGTCTCCTCCGAGACACCCTTGCAGCGCTTGGCGATCTTCGTCCACTTGGTTGGGTCGGTCTTGAGCGTGCGGCGGATGATGTTCAGCACGCACTTGAACTCGGCGTTGTCGGTCGACTCTGGGTCTGGGATCGTGCCGTTCTCGGCGAACGCCTTCTCGGCCTTGAAGCCTTCGTGGATGAGCAGGGTCATGTCACCACCGTCGTCGACGATGATGTCCGGGCCGTCGCCCTTGCCGTCGTCCGTTGGCCACGTGATGGCGTTCAGAGTGCACTCCCAGTACTCCTCCAGGGTCTCGCCCTTCCAGGCGAACACCGCGGCCGAGCCGTCGCGAGCGATGGCAGCGGCGGCGTGGTCCTGCGTGGAGAAGATGTTGCACGAGCACCAGCGCATGTCACCGCCGAGCGCCTTGAGCGTCTCGATGAGCACCGCGGTCTGGATGGTCATGTGGAGCGAGCCGGCCACGCGGGCACCCGAGAGCGGCTTGGACACGCCGAACTCCTCAATGCACTTCATCAGACCAGGCATCTCGATCTGCGCGATCTCGATTTCCTTGCGGCCGAAGTCGGCGAGCGAGATGTCGGCGACGCGGTAGTCTCCCTGGGAAGCCATCTGGACGAAGTGGAGGGGGGAGTGGGGGGAAGAGAGTGGTGATGTGATGTGGGTTGCGCGATGCAAATTCCAAAGTGCCAGTTTCCATCGTGCCGGCGGCGAGGAAGCGAGGCGGCGAGGCGGAGAGGCGGCAGCAAGAGCCACGTGCGAGGAAGCCTTGGGAAGCAAAGGGGAGGGAGCATTCTCCACCACTTATCTCCCAAGAATGGCTGAAACCCTCTGAAAGGTGATACACGACCCTCTGCGAAGTGATACAAAACAGGTGCAATTTGCTAATCCAGTGCATTTGGTAACAGATGGTTTATGTCAGTGTATACGTCGAGTGTTTGGTCTATAATGATTAGAAGGCATCTGTGTGTACTGAGATTGCTAGTGGTGATTAGGTTTCTCAAACACGCCAAAACTTGCGCTTTCAATTCCCTCTGCGCGTAACAAAATACCCGTGATAATAGCTGGTACATATACTATAGATGTATGCTACATACAGAGCATTTGGTTCTTATGGAATGTATGATCATAAAGTAAAGGAACCATTGTTAACAAAGAGGTTTGTAACTTGTCAAGCAGATGTTTTGTGGCCCACTTGTGAGAGACAGGCCGCCAGCCAATCATTGCCGATTTCGGGCGATGACCGATGCTGACGTGCTCTATCGATGGCTTCCAGATCAGCCCCCAGCATGCAACATGCAGCTGAGCTGCTTGCACTTGGCGAAGCGCTCCATCTGCCGAATCTGTGACTGAATCTGCCCTCAACCACAGTGCTGGTGTCGAGTAACATCACGAGCAACAACATGAACAAACGCAACAGTAACAATACGGAACAAACGACAGCAATTGCGTGCATTTACTGCGTTACGAGGAGCTACAAATGGCATTGGCGCTGGTCACCAATGCGCCGCGCACACGCACGCCTTGCGCAAGGCGAGCCTTGACTACGCGCACCCGCGGCGGCTCATACTGGACTCTGCAAAAACAACAAAAAGAAGACAACTCCTCTCCTCGCTTCAAAAGTTGGCCTGCCTGCCTGCCTGCACGCTGCTTAAGCGCGACCGGTGATTGGCGAGTACTGGCCACGGCGCGAAGAGCGCTGTCGCCAGCGGTAGATCGCAGCGCCCGCGATGCCCACCACGACCACGCCGGCGACGACCATACTGATGATAGCGAAGGTGGTGTGCGGCAAGCCCGCGTGGCTGCCCGTCGCACCCTCGGCATGCTCGTGCCAGTGCAAGCCCGGGATAATGTGGGTGTGCTTGTCTGGCACGTTGAGCAAGTGAGCGGCACCGCCGAAGTCGCACGTCGCACCGGACTCACGGTTCAAGTGCCAGTACTTGTCGAACACCCAGTCGCACTGCTCCTCGAGCGTCGCGAAGCGGTCTTCCACACCCGTGCAGTTCATGCCTGGCGCGTTGCAAGCGTACGCCTTGCCGTTCTCAAGCTCGTACTTCTTCACACCGCGCTTCGCAGCGCACACAAAGTCGCCCTTGTCTTCCTTCTCACAGGCTTTGAACACGCCGTCTTCAGCCGCGTACGCCGACACGTTCTTCGGGAACGCACCTTGACGAATCAACGCCAAGTAGTTCCACTTCGTTCCGATCTCGGTCTTGAAGTTCCAGAAGTACCAGCCGTGGCCCAACGCGAAGGCGTTCAGTTTCTTCATGTTCAAGTTGCGCGTGAAGTCAAGGTCGTCTTCTTGGTTGAAAGCATTGTCACTCGTGACAGGGCACTTGCCGAACGATGGACCAGACATACCAGTGCCGTATGGACCTTGGATTGGCTTGGTCACGTCCAGAGGCGTGCCTGGGAAACCGGGTCCGAGGTACGTGCTGTTGATTGGGCAAGTTTCAAGCTTGCAAATCACCTTTGGGAAACCCGGCAGGTTGTCGTTGAAGCCGTTCAGCCACATGGCACAGTTGTCCGTACCCAGCGACCATTCACCGACGATCACAGGCATCAGCGCGTTCTCCATGTTCGAGATCGTGTATTTCTGCTGGCAAGCGTTCGAGAAGAAGTCTTCCTTCGTGCCAGGGTTCATCCACGCCTGGTAGATGTGCGTGTCAAGAGCGATATCTGGGCATCCCTTCATGAACGTCGACCAGTACTCCACACCAAAGCGGAACGAGTCGTGAAGCACGAACTTCCAGTGTGGCGCCAGCGCCTTCACGCGCTTGTACGACTTCCAGTAGTAGTCCTTGAGCACCGGAATCGGAGTCAGCTCCCACGGCTCGTTCACAGGCTGCAAGCCCAGGAAGGCTGGGTGGCTGGCGTAACGCGTGATGATCTCCGTCACGGCAGTCAGCGACTGGTTCAAGTTGGCGTAGTTGATGCTCGAGTAGTTGAGGTTCACGGGGTCGAACGTGCCAGCCCATCCAGCGGTACGGATCGGCCAGTGCTCGAACGTCGTGGTGCCAACCGGCTTGGTGCTCGCGATCGACGTCCACTTCACAGACGAAGATCGGCCACTGTTGTCGAAACCGTTCTGCGAACCGATGAGACCGTGAAGATCGATCAACAAGTCAATGCCGTACTTCAACGCAAGATCGGCGACGCGGTCAAGTTCTTCGACGGCACCCTCCGTGCAACCAATGAATGGTTCGTACGGAGTGAACATCCAGTCGCCAACAGGGACACGGAGCGAGTTGGTGCCAGCTTCCGCCATCTCACGGATGTCGTCTTCAGTGACCCAGTTGGCCCAGTGGATGCGCAACTGACGGTTGGCTTCTTCATCACCAAGAGCGGTACAGAAAGTGTACATGTCCATGGCGGTCTTCTCAGGAGCCTGGTCTCCGAAGCGCTCTTGCGTGCTCAAGAACTGGTAGAATATACTCGGCGTGAGCCATGGCTCGAGCACGAGCCATCCACCAAGGTTGGCACCGCGCACTTGCTTGTTGAATGGCATCGAGTGCGTATCCTTGGAGCACGTCTGGGTGTTGTCATCCGGCTTGAAGTCCTTGAACTCGCCCGACGACGCCTTGAAGCGAGGGTCTTGCTCGTTCTCCCAGTACCACTTGTCGTCGTGCGTTGGCGCAGGCGTTGGCGCGGCGGTCGTTGACTTTGGAGCCTTCGAGGTTGGCGCAGGCGTGGACACCTCCTTTGGCGCAGGGGTTTCCTCCTTTGGCGCAGGCGTGGACTCCTTTGGCGCAGGCGTGGTCTCCTTTGGCGCAGTGGTTTCCTCCTTTGGCGCAGGAGTCTCCTCCTTGCGCTCTTCCTTCGTGGCTTCGGTCTTTGGAGCGGCGGCAGCGATCGGCTCCTGCGTAGTAGCAACTGGCGCCGTGGTCGTCACGACGCTCACAGCGGGCGTGTTGGCGTCCTGCGCGAGCGCGGACGAGCCGAGCGACGCGGCGAGCAGCGCGCAGCAGAGCACGGCGGCCTTCTTCACGCGGAGTCCTCCCAGCATGCTGCTAGTGTTTCTCTCTCTCTCTCTCTCTTCTCTGCCGTCGGCTGGAGCTGGTGGTGGAAGCGCGAGAATGCGGAAATGGTGCCTTGGTTTCCTTCCATCCTGCGAGCGCAAGAAGGGCAAGGACGACAAGATACCAAAACTCAGGGGCAGAGAGTAATCGCGTATCTAACCGTCGCTCGAATGAGATATTACGAATGTAGACCTGAGTTCTGGTTTGCGAGCGAGCCCGACCCGTTTTGCATACCATTTACAAGTGAAACAAATATGGGCGGGTTTGGCTGCGACAGTGGGCTTCAGAAATTTGACCAAGCAGACATGGCTAGTTTTGTAGTTTTTGAAAGATTAGAGAGTTGAAGTGGGACGATTTGTTGCTGTTTTGCTGGCTTGCTGGGTCTGGATCTCGGTTGGTCGTGAACAGAGCAGCTGCGAAGAGCTCCGCACTTTTGTGGAGCTCATAAACAGAGAGCGAACCCCACCTGAGCGGTTGGACGGACTCTGATGTTGGAGGTGGTCGCGCGTGACAAAGATGCCATTCGCCACCAACGACAGGAATAGGAGTCCCTGCATTTGGCGCAAGAATTGGTGGCTTCCCATCCAGTAAGTAGCATTCAGATTCGTGTGAATGAGTGAGCGCGTTTGCTGTTTGTCTGGTGTCTTTTGGACCACGCATGCCAATGGGCTTGCTGATGGGTGCTGCTGCTGGAAAAAGCGCGCATGCGCATGTACAGTCGTTCGACTTCGACATTCGCATCGGAAATAGAAAGTCTCCCTGTAAATGAGATTCTCAAGCCTTGATTGGCTTGTGCTGGAGGTCTGGACGAGAGTGATTGAATGCGAAGAAAAAACTTCATCCTCTTCTCTTGCGTTGAGGTGTTGAGGTGTTGAGTATCGGATCCAAGATTGCATGGGCGGACTAAACTAAACTAAGCTGTGGACTAGACGGATGGACAGGAGCGCTCCATCTTCCTCTCATGTGTTCTGGTGTTTGATGCACGGCGCGCAGAAGCTCACAAAGCGAGAATGCCTTCACTGAATATGACAATCCTGTTGTGAGGTCGAAATGCCGCAAATTGAGAGCCAAAGCTCTCTCTCAAGTCAAAAAGGTGTCGGTATGTTGGGAGGCAACACCCCTTTGTTGATTGCGCAAGTGTCGGCATCGCCTGTTGGGTAGAACTTTGTTGGTTCTTTCGTTGCCATTTGCTCCGCGACGACCGCGCACTTTCGACGCCAGGGCCGTGGAAGCATGACGCAGCTCGAGGGTTCCAGTGTCTGTCACATGAGGCAATGTGCCTCTCATTGGTAGTAATGAGCAGCTCGTCTTCACTCGTCACGCTCCTGAAAATGGAACTCAGAGGCTTCCATTTTCAAAGATCGGATAATTACTGGGGGTTCGTAGTTCATGTTTCTTACGATGCTGCTCTCTGTAATGCAATTTTGATGGTTGTCTGCTATGTCTGCTATAATTAATATCTCACTGTACGAACTGGCTGATAATAGTACAGTAACAACTTACTTGTAGAAGACATGCAATAATTGCTCCGTTTTGTCATCCGCCTGCATGTATTTGAAGCCAAATGGAGAAGGCATGCGTGCAGCGGTGGTATGCAGACGTGAGCGCGTGGCAGCCTGGGTCCCCAGAATGGGACCGCGCGATGAGTCTGCTACCAGCACATGAGCAGCAGAAAGTGGCGCGCTTCCTGTTCGCGAAGGACCAGAGACTGGGGCTCGGTAGCCGCGTGCTGCAGCGCCAACTCATCCACTCGCTCTTCAACGTGCCGCTCGCGCAGATCGACATCCAGCGCACGCCCAAGGGCAAGCCATTCTGGAAGCGGACGAATATTCAGCAGCTCCAACAGCAAAGCGCTAGCGGGCCACGCAGAAGCTCTAATGCACCGCCAGAGAGCTGGAACTACAATGCGTCGCATCATGGAACGATAGTCGCGATTGCGAGCCATCCGCACAGACTCGTGGGCGTCGACGTCGTGCAGATCACCGAGCGTCCGAGGACGATCAGCGTCGAGGATTTCTCCCGCGCGTTTGAGAACCACTTCAACACCAGCGAGTGGGCGTATATCCGCAACAGCAGCGGCAGCAGCAGCTCTTCAAGCGCAGACGACGACCAGTACGTTCGCTTCTACAGACTCTGGTCGCTGAAAGAGGCGTACATCAAAGCGATCGGCATTGGCTTGGGCTTTACGCTCCTGCGCGCCGAGTTTTTCTTCGATGCTGCTCAGCAGCAGTGGCAGTTGCGTCTCGATGGGAGACTCGCAAGTGAATGGCGGTTCGAGTCGATGCAGCTGGACGCCGCGCACATTGTGAGCGTCGCGCTTGGACCTCTGGACGCGATGTGGAGCCCCGCGACCAGCTCCATCTTCTCGTCACCGAGCGTGGCGTTCTCAGATGCGAGTGATCAGAGCGCTGGCAGTCGTGAAATGGGCGTTGGGGCTGCAAACTGTACATGGGAGCGGAAAGAGCTCGCAGATCTGATCGCTTAACGAGGGGCGACTGGTTTCATAGACAAATTGGGAGAATAATATACCAACGCGGGGCAAAAGCAGTTGAATGTTCCTATTCAAACCCATTTGACACTCTCCTTTCCTCTCTCCATTTTCCGCGTCAAAGCCCCCACACAAATACGAAAGGTCGACTCGCAGCGGCAGCTTAGCAGGTTTCAAGAAATCCCAAAGCAGCACACTCGCAAATCGCTTCATCGGACTTCTCGATTCAGTGGTTCCAGTCTCTGGCTCGTTGAGAAACTCGGTCATCTTCGTTGATTCCAGCTTATGCGACTGGGAAGAGCATCTTTCGGACCGTGGGCTTGAGGTCGTAGTAGACAGTGTCGAGACGCGTGTCGAGCGTGTTGTCGCACACGATCTTGCCCTGCTTCGCGTACAGGATGACTCCGCCAGACTTGGCAACCGCCACCATGCCCTCGTCTATCTTGTTCAGCGTCACCTTGACCTTGCTCACGTCCATGTTGGCTTCTTTCTTCATCACGGCAATGTACTTGTCGGTGGCTTCCTTCATGATGCTCTCCGCGAGGCGCACGTCCTTGGCACGCACAGCGATCACCACTTCCGGCTCGACCAGCTTGATCAGACCCTGGACAATCAGATCGCGCAAGAGCGCCTTGTATTTGTTCTCATCGGTCGTCAGGTTCTTCAGCAGTCCTTGGCCCTCAGCGATCAGCGTCTTCAAGAGCTCGTCACGGGCGATCATCTTCTTTCTTCGCGAAGCGCCAATCTCCGCCGAGCGAGCACTGGAAATTGAACACACCAACAGTTATATCAGTCAACGCATTCACTCGAGCGGTCGTGTCTCTCTATGTCAAAAGATACGCTTGCTCGAAGCCGCAAGAAAACATACATGCGCTTGTTGATCTCGCGCTCCTTCTCCTTGCGAGCGTACTCCTCTTGGATCTTGATCTTGGCATTGTGCACGAGCATCTGCTTCTCCAAGTTGAAGTCATGCTCCGTCTAACGATCATGCCGCATACCAAGAACAACCAAGTACCAGCGCCGCGCAACACAGAAACCCACGCAGGTCACACACACATTCCCAGTTTCAGTCAGTCTGATAGCTCCACGCAACAAGAATGAGGAGCTCTTCATCACACATGTAGCTCCTCGTATGTTTTGGATCCAAGATCCAAAATTGCGAGCAGACATTCCGTTCAACTCTCTCTCTCTCATAACAGTGAGCCACGCACCTTGATGCGGATCTCGTTGGCCTTCTCCTGCGCTTCCTGCAGGATGAAGTTCACCATCTGCTTGATCTGGCGGTCGGCATCGGAGGCGTTCATCGTGGCCGTGGCGTCGTCTGCTGCGTTCGCTGCTGCTTCTCCCCCTTGCTCGCTATCTTTTCTTTCGCTTCTTCACAAACAGCAGCAAGCCAAAAAGCAAGCAAGCCAAAAAGCAAGCATAAAAGATCACGCCTTCAATTCATTTTCGAATTGCCAGAGGTTATTGAACCAAACCCCAAATAAAAATTGAATTGCGACTGCCTCGCTATTGTTTTGTGTCGGGACCAGACCGACCTTCATCTCGATATTAACTGTATCGGTGAAACTGGCCCAAAGAACGCCACCGTAGATCAGACAAGGCAACTGACCAACACCAGCACAACACAAGAAAGAGCTCATCAACAGCAAGAATGGCCACCACGATGCTCAAGCTGCTCGCGCGCCGCGGCGCTGCGGCCACCGCCACCACCGCCACCAGCCGCTGCACTGCGACTGCGCGCTTCTCGACCGCCGCGACGAGCCACACGATCGACAACAACGCGTTCCTCACCGGCATCTCGGAGGAGCAGGCGAAGAAAGCGCTTGAGCGCGGTCAGGAGATCCGCACGCAGCACCACGCCGCCAAGGACTCGTTCCCGTCCGTGAGGTATAGCCTTGCTTGTGAATGACGCGTACTGCTGCAGCTGGCAATTGAACTTGCGAAGGTGTGCTGATATATGCGTTGTCTATGTATCAATTGCAGCCAGGGCGAGCGTGAGATCGATGCGGACGAAGCCAACCGCAAGCGCATCATCTACCGCAGCAAGCAACGCGGCTGGCTGGAGGTCGACCTGCTGCTCGGCTCGTGGGCGAGCAAGAACGTCATGACGCTCACGGCGGAGGAGCTGCAGCAGTACGAAGACATCCTGAACCAGGAGACCATCGACATCTTCAACTACATCTCAGGCAAGGACACGATCCCCGAGGTGATCAACACGCCGATCATGAAGCGCATCCAGGAGTACTGCTTCAGCTCGCCGCTCGGCAAGGCGTCGATCGACGGCTTCGCGAAGAACAAGAAGTACATGAGCAACTAGAAACAAGACAAGAAGGACGGTAATGCAAGCGGATTTACTGCATCAGTGTTCTTTCTGACTCGCTCATTTCTCTCTCTCTCTCAATTAGTAAATTGGTGCACTGGAGTCGTTTGTAGGTGCCTCACAATCTCTCAATCCGAAGCGTGTTGTCTGCAACGGTAGTATGAAATCTCGATGCGCAGCATCGCGAGGCACGTCACCATGTGGAACGACTCGTCTTGCAGCAACAAACGGCTTTCCTGGAAGCGCACGAGCACTCGCAGCGCCAAGTGGAAAGGCACAGGAAGCTTCAGCTTGCGATAGAGCACGTTGTCCCGATTCGTCGCGGGGAGCAGAAAGCCAAAGCCGAGCGTCGAGTACTGACTGCCTTCGTAGTCCATTCGCGTGGCGGTCGCGTTCACCACCTGTCGGTACTCTTCGTCCGCGTTGCGCTTTTCAATGAATGTGGCAATCACCTCGTCAAGCTCTTTCATCTTCGCTGCGATGTACGTGAGCAGATCGATCTGCTCCGCCTCGCTCAGCGGCTCGATCGTCGGCACGGCTTTGGTCATTGCCATCCCTTTCTTCGTGTCTCGCAGTGTGGTCCAGTAGTATGATGGTAGGGTGTAGAAGATCGAGTTGCGCTTGTCCTCCATCAGACTCGTGTACACATCCAGCGCACTGACAGCAGTACCATCGGCGTCACTCACGCCCGTTCCGCCCCGCCACGTGGAGTTGACGTGACCCTGAAGTGCGTCCGCAAACTCGTCCACGTTGCGGTCAAAATACGAGTACCAGACCGTCGACGGCGCCTGAACACCGAGCTCGAGCGCCTTCTGCTCCGCCTGGAACGCCACTTCGACCATAGACTGGAGCACTTTGACGCGCAATGTGCGCTGCTGTTCCTTGGAAATGTCTGGATTCGCGACCACTTTCTGGAAAAAATCGAGATCGCTCAGCTGCGGAGTGAACACTGTGACGCCCGACTGCACGAGACACGGAGCAGCAACGCTGCAGTTGACGTCCGCTGGCTGCGCCTCGTACGGAGTTTTCCCGTCAGCCTTGGGGACTAGCACCATGGACTTGTCCACCGACGGGTAGGCGTAGAACTGGCGCATGGCTTCGTGCAGAATGGTCTTGCGTTTGCGCTCCGTGTCTCGCATTCGCTCTTGCTTTTGGTCCAACAGCCTCGAGTTTGTCAAACTCGTGGCATTGGAAGATCCAGTCGCATTCGCAGTTGGGTTGTTAAACAAGATGATAGGGGTCGAGTAGCCTGGAGCGGCGCTGAATCCTGCGCTTTCGCCAAAATATGATGACGCATCACTCGAGTTGCTGTTGGGGTCACGACTTGCGCCGCTGCCATGGCTTCCATCTCCACCTGGACCATTGCTGCTTGGTAACTCTGGTGTCTCGTCGATACTTTCATTAAGGAGCGCGTCCAGAGTCGGGAACGGGAAATACGACGAGTTCTGCCTCAAGATGCGAGGAATGCCCGTAGAGAAATGGTACTCGACTACGATATTCTCAAACTCCTCCACTGCTTCAAACTCGTCATCCACTGCCTCAAATTCGTCCTCAGCTTCGTCATCTTCATCATCATCACCTCCAACCTCAAGATCGTCATCGACACTGGAAGACTGCGACGCTGAGCCATTCACTTGCAAATGTCGATGATGAGTTGGTTCAGACGACAGACCTCCTGGACTGCCACTGCCGCTACCACCGCCTACCACTGCTCTTGAACTTCCCTCCTGCTCCTCTTTCATCAGCTGTGCCATCTCCTGGTCTTGGGCTTGCGAAGTAAGCGTCATCACATGGAGAATGAGGTCTCTCGTCTCGGCAAGCTGACGGCGCCATGGCCACGGATACGAAAGCGCGGGGAGCACAGGCGCCGGCAAGTCGTCATCCTGCGAGTAGTATATCAGCGAGTAGTTGGCGTACGGCGCAAACTCCACCCTGGGCTTCGGATACATCTGTGGGAGCCCTCGCCACTCGTAGGGCATCGAGTAGTTGGGGCGATTCGCTTCAAAGTACGCATCGGCGTCCCACACGGGCGGCGTGATGTTGAGCTCCGCGTAGATCTCCTCGATCGACATGGTCGCCATCTTCTTGAACATCATCTGGCGCTGGATGTACCCGCCGTAGTGCAGCTTGATCGCGTCGACGATGAGCCCGCCGAGCATCTTCACGCCCGGGATTGCGACCGAGTGCAGAAAGTAGCTCTTCATCATCTTGGACTGCAGTTTCTGGATACGTGCGCGCTTCATGACGCTTCCGTGTGCGCTCGGGGGCACCAGGTTCATCAGCACGTGTCTGTACACGTCCTTCATGACTTTGCGCGACTCTTTCGCATAGAAAAAGCGCTCGACCGGGGTTACGTCAGCCGTCAAGTTGGCGCGCACTTCCTTCCACGCCACTTCCTGCTCTTCGCCATCCTTGTTGAGCGCGAACGAGCCGTTCGGGAAGCGCTTGTAGCGGTAGCGGTACATGTACGGGTGGTCCTCGGTCCACCACTCGCTCTTGTTTCCCGTCACTCGTGGAGTTAGAGTCGGAGTAGGCGTCTGCGTAGGACTCGCAGCAGCAAGTACAGGCGTCGCGGGCACAACTCCACCAGAGCAGCAGCAACAGCAGAGCCACAGCAGCATGACCGCCACCACGTGAACGCGCTTGCGAGTCATCTCGGAGGCTTCGGGGTCTTGGAAGGGGGAGGAAGGCTCTTCTTAGTTGTTCGCTTGTTATTGGGAGCAAATATTGGAATGCCCAACGCTCACAGCTTTCGAAATGGTCAAAGACGCGAGTCTCTCTCTCTCTCTCGGTGTTTCTTATTCTCCGATGAGAAAATGCAACATGAGCCCTCTTGCTGGCGGTGATTGAGAGACAGACGCGCTGATCCTCTGCGCTTCGTAGACGACTCAGAAACGCTCAAAAGCAGGAATAACCACGCTGCTCGTCTTCATGTGATGGCGCCTTGCAATGCCCGCAGCATTTGCCAGAGCGCCTGTGTCCTTCGGTGCGCACTCTCGAATTCGCCGTCTTGACCACACATACTCAAGATGCCAGGAACCGCGCAGAACAAGACGCCCGTGCGCATGGGCAAGCTCTTCTCGCAGATGCTCGTCGACTGCCCGCTCGATGTGCGTATCTCGCTTGTTTGTGTCTCCTCTTGTCGCTGTTCTCTGTCGGCCTTGCTCATTGATGCTGACACTCTTGCCTTGCCATTCCCATGCTTGATAGATCCAAGTCTACGGCGCGTGTGTCGCGAACCTCACGGGCGGCGTCGACCGCTTCGCGTGCGACAAGGAGTTCAGCAAGCTACGCGAGTGCTTCCAGCGCGCCGCCAAGAAGAAAGGAGCGCTCCGAAACTAAGTGCGCCTGTGGACAAGCCCTTAGTTCAATACACCACTTTGGCTCTCGTGATATCTGTCTCCATCTTCATCATATTCGCGCGCCATTTTACTTGCAAAAGGAAAGAGCGCTCTAATAAGAGCACGTAAAATTTCAGCCACTCACACACTTTTTGGAGATTAATTTGGCCAGTAATATGGCGTTGCTCTTATATTGAGTGCTCTTGTACAGAGAGATGCCGCGCAATTTTTACAAAATGGTTTCACAATTGAAAAATCGTCAAGCATGCAGCGGCTCCAAGGCATGCGTTCTTCGGATGGACCACTGCGGCTCAGCCCCACCAGTGCACGCGCTCATCACAGCAGCAGCACAGACACCCGTTCTATCAGTGGTAGTGGTGGTAGTATCGTGCTTAAGGATGACCCCAATGACGACAGTAGCAGCGGAGACGATGACGATGAAGACAGTGAAGACGACGACAATTTGCTGCCTGCCGACCGCGAGTCGCTCCAGGACGAGATTGGACGCGTGAAGGAGACGATCCAGCGGCTCGAAGAAGGCACCGCGGGTGACTTTGTGCTCGGCTGCGAGTTGCTGCTGGCGAACAAGCAGAACCAGGTGACCCGGGCGTACGCGAACTTTGAGCGCTTCAAGCAGACCGCGATCCAGCTCTACGAGTACGAGTGCGAGCAGGCGAAAGCGCGGTACCACGCGCGCTGCGAAAAGCTCAAGCAGGAAATGAGCGACGAGTTCCAGCGCGAGATCCAGCGGCTTAAGAACACGCGCGACGGTGTGTCGGTCATGGATCGAAGACGCCTGACGCGGAACAGTGGTGGCGGCGTGAAGGGCTTTGACCAGAAGAAGCGTGGTGGCGGTGTGCTGATGAATGGTGGCAGCGCTAGTATCAACGGTCTTGGTGTTAGTGGCGTCGTTATTGGTGGTAGCAGTGGTAGTGCGGCGCTGCAGCAGATCGTGCCTCTCTCACCCGCAGAGGAAGCGCATCGGCTGCAATATGAAGAGAAGAAGCGACTCGAGGCGCTGCTGTCCAAGGCACCTGTGTTCAAGCCGCTCAACCACCGCGTCGAGAGCGAGGAGGTCACGAGCGACCTTGAGGCGATCACACACGCAGTTCAGAGGCGCAGTGGGATGCCTCTCAGTCACATCATGAACACAAAAAGCAGAGTTTCGTGTATCAAGAGCAGTATGCGCAGCCAACGTGGCACTGATGACGACGACAGCGAGGATGACGAGGGAACTTGTAATGACGAATTCGAAGAGCGCCGACCGTTCAGAAGCGGGCGTCGACTGGAGTACAATCCCGGGATGCTGCAAGAAGGCGACAAAATCGTGGTGTACAGACAACTGCGTGATTGGGAATGTGAGGACGAGGAGATGAAATGCGCAGCCTCAGACGAAGACTCTGCAAAAGGACGCAACGTGTTGTCGGGGGTCATCACAGCTTCGACTCCGACGCTCGTGTTTCTGCTGTGCTCGAACGGGAAGTTCGAGACCGTAGACGTTAGCGACTGGAAAGCGGGACGCGTCCGTGTCCACGCTGCCGAGAAATCCCGAAAATGAAAGCGCTAGCAACAGACCGTTTAAAATGCAGAGTACTCATGATGGAAATGTTGTGTCTATATAGTTCATGCTGCTGTGCTGATGTAGAAAGGCCACGACAACTTTGTACTTCGAGGTTACTGACTGGCAGCACGTGGCAGGATGACCTCCTGCATGCCCATGTACGGTCGCAGCACTTCGGGGATCACGACCGAGCCGTCCTTCTGCTGGTACGTCTCGATGATGCTGATCAGCAGACGCGGCACCGCGCACGCCGTGCCGTTGAGCGTGTGCACGAACTCGGTCGAGTCCTCCTTGCGCTGCTTGTGGCGGATGTTGAGGCGGCGCGCCTGGTAGTCCGTGCACATGGACATGCTCGAGATCTCGCCGTACTCCTGGCGGCCGGGCATCCACGCGAGGATGTCGAACTTGCGGTACGCCGGCGCACCAAGGTCGCCCGTCGCCATGTCCACGACCTGGTAGTGCAGTCCCAACTCGTTGTACATCTGGGTCTGGATCTCGACCATTTCCTCAAAGAACGCCTGCGACTGCTCCATGTTGGCGGTGAAGCCGAACATCTCCACTTTGCTGAACTGGTGGATGCGGTAGATGCCGCGCGTCATGCGGCCGCCGTGGCCAATCTCCGTGCGGAAGCAGTGGCTGAAGCCCGCGTACTTGATCGGCAGCGAGGACGTCTGAAGGATCTCGTTGCTCTTCGAGGCCGCGAGCGTGATCTCGGACGTCGCGGCGAGACAGAGGTCCGAGTTCGCGATCGAGTAGATCTGCGTGGCCTCGCCGCGAGGCTGGAAGCCGCAGCCCTCCACCATCTTGTAGTGCGCAACATCCGGCGGAAGCATCACCGTAAATCCGCGCGCACGGAGCTTACTCAGCGTCCAGTGCACGAGCGCGAGCTCGAGCATCGCGCCTTCGTTGCACAGGTACACGAACTTGGAGCCGCTCACCTTCGCCGCCGTGTGCGTGTCGATGAGCTGCAGCTCCGTCGCCAAGTCGTAGTGGTCCTTGGGCGTGAAATCGAACTTCCGCTTCTCGCCGCCAAGCTTGATGATCTTCGAGTCCGCTTCTTCGCCGACAGGAACATCCGGGTGCGTGTCGTTCGGGATCTTGAGCGCTTCGACCTCCAGGCGCACCTGCACTTCCGCGAGCTCTTCGTCGCACGCCGCGATCTCCTTCTTGATCTCTTGGCCGCGGATGCGCAGCGCTTCGAACTCTTCGTCGCCCAATCCGCTCGCCTTCGCGAGGCCGAGCTGCTTGGCGTTCACATTGCGCTCGGCGCGCAACAAGTTGACTTCGTGGCGCAACTTGGCTTGCTGGTGGTACAAGTCCACGACGAGCGCCGGGTTCGCGTTGCTGAAGCGCTTCTGCACATTCGCGATCGCGTCGTCCAGGTTCGCAGCGAGCTTCTTGTAGTCGAGACGCGCCTGGATGTGCGCGTGCATGTGCGCAGTGGCGTCTGAGTCTTCTTCTTCGTGCGCGGTCGTCACGATCGATCGTAGCTGCTGGGGTGTCTGAAGAGATCCGAGCGACCGCAGACTGCTGCTTGTTGCTCTGGAAGGGGTGAGCGCCGCACTGCAAGCACCAGTGCGCAGCGCACGCGAGCTGCACGCGCGCAGGAGGCCGAGCGTCCGCGCGATCGCCACCATGTTGCGCTTGTCGAGGAGCTTTCGGATATGATTGAGAGTCGACGAGTGTGGCGAGTGTGGCTGTGGTGGACAGTCACTAGGTAAGTGCGCAGTCTTCCACATAGACATGCCTAAGTGCGATTGTTTTGTTTGATGGATAATGATGTGGTCTACACTAAATGCATCACTATTGTGTTCGCCACCTTAGATAAATTTCGTATTTGAACGGGTACTTCATACGCATCCATTTAAGTGCGAGTTTCGATTTAGGTGCGCGGAAGAGGCGGTCTTGCGGTGGATCAAGCCACAAGTCAAGAAAAGGAGACACGAGGAGCAACATGGACGGCGGCAGCGACGACAACAACAGCGCGACTGCTGTGTCACGCATGCTCGTGGTGGGCGCCGACCCTGAAGCCAAGCGCGACGTGGTCGCCAAGCTGCACGTGCTCTGTGGTCAGAAAGCTGATGCAGCAGCAACAGCTACCGCCAGTGTGCAGCCGTTGACGTTCTCGACAAAGTACTACACCGCGAACGTCGATGTGCACTTGCACCAAGTGCTCGAGAATGAGCCTGTAGCGCCACTCGCACACGAACTGCAGGAGTACGAAGCTGTGGTGTGCGTGGTGGACGTCGCGCGCGAAGAGAGCTTCCTCCACGTGAGCCGCTTCCTGAAGCAGATGTCGGATGAGCAGATCGAAGTGTGTCTCTTGGTGGGCTGCAACTCGCAGTCCGAGAAGACGTCCCAGGTCGCGCAGCACATTGAGCGAGTGCAGGCGTGGTGCCTGGACAACGAGTTCGAGTTCATTGAGCTTCTTGAAGACGCTGATAGCGTGCCAGGAAGCAACAACAACCAGTTGGAGAGCGATTTCGGAGCGGATGAGAAGCAGGGGATGGATCGCGTGCTGGAAGCGCTGCATTGCAACATGTGGGCGTCGATGGTCATGCGCTCGCAGCAGCAGCAAGTCATCGAAGATAATGGACTGCGAGAGCTTTCGAACGTGAGCGTGGCGCTGTCGATGCCAAGTCCAGACGATGAGAAGAAGGCGTTGAGCTCGAAGCAGAAGCAAGAGGCGAAGACGGCGCAACTGAAGGATAAGGTCGACTCTGAAGACGAAGAAGGAGACGATGACCGACTGCAGACGCTTCTGCGTGCATTAGAGATCACGGAGGCGGCAGACAAAGCAACCGCCAGCTCTGGACCGAGCAACACGAGCGGCAGCAACAACAACCAAGACGACGACGAAGACGACATCGACATGGCGGAGTTCAGCGCGCTGATCTCCGAGGTGCGACGCGTGCGGGACAACGGCCAGGAGCTCACGGACGAGCAGAGACGGCAGCGCGCGGCGGAAGTCGCCATGAAGCTCTGGAATTTCCTGGGGGCGGACGACGAGAGCGACGCGGAAGATGCTGAGCATTAGCTGTATTAGATCCCACACACTGTTCATTGGTTGAAAAAGCGTTCTCTCCTTTGTTCTGTGTTCCCAATGGCTAAAATCAATATTTTAATACGTTTGATTGGCTATAAATGCTGATCATTTTGGCCTATTGTTCTTGATTGTTTGTTTTGTGGCTCATTTTGCGTGGAAGGCAGACAACAGTGAACCAGAGCCAAAACGCAAGCAAGCAAGACAGACAGACAGACAGACAGACAAGCGAGAGCTATGGCCGACGGAAGCGGACGCGAAGTGAACCTGGTGGACCTGTCGCTGGAGCAGCTCAACAACCTCAAGACCCAGCTGGAGACCGAGCTGCAGCAGCTCACGGCGTCGTTCGGCGGGCTCCGCGAGGCGCAGGCGCGCTTCAACGAGTCGAAGGAGGCGCTCAAGAACCTGAACGAGAGCAACCTGGACAAGCAGATCTTGGTGCCGCTCACGGCGTCCATGTTCGTGCCGGGCACGCTCTCGAACGTGAAGGAGGTGCTCGTGGATGTGGGCACGGGCTACTTCGTGGAGCAGAGCGTGAACGACGCGAAGAAGTTCATGGACCGCAAAGTGGAGTTCCTGCAGACCAACACGGACTCGCTCAAGGAAGTGCTGGAGAACAAGCGCCAGATGCTCGAGGGCGTGATCTTCGTCATGCAGCAGAAGCTGCGAACGGCGGGCGGCAAGTAGACTCGGTTGTCCTGGGGTATAGTGAGCAAGCAGGAAGCAGGGAACGAAGGAGCAGGTTTTTATTAGGCAGGGGCAGCAAATAAAGCATTAACAAACAAATAAAAATGAAGAAGCAAACGCATTGTGAGCAAGTTATTGAGGGGGAAGCACTGTTTGAACTCTTCATGCGTGCGTGGCGCGAAATGACAAGTAAAAAGCTTGGGCGGATGTGTATATTTACTCTAACTGGCGACTGCATGATGCGACTCTTGGATGCGCTACGCGAGGTCCTCTCTCTGTCTTTGTCTGGATGCGCCGCACGCGGTCTTCATATCCAGTCTTTCTTGTATCTTCATCTTGCTCTTGTCATCTCGTCACTCCACTCTCACACGCACACACTCGCGCACTCGCCGTCATGCCGTTGCTGGGATCAATAAATATGCACCAAGCCGTACGAGAGCGTCCAGAAGAGGATGAACGACAGCGCCTGTGAGAACACGCCCGAGAAGATGAACGACAGCGTGTTCGTGTTGAAGTACACCTTGACGTTCATCTGCAGCTTGAAGACCCACACGGACACGGCCGTGAGCACGTACGCGGCGGCGAGGAACGCAAAGCCCGTGAGTCCCGTGAGCCCGATGATGCCCGCCATGCAGCCGGCGATGACGCACATCGACGTGTAGATGAAGTCGATCGTCTGCTCGTTGCTCTTCATGTTCTCCATGGAGAAGAACTCCACGTCCTTTGCCTGCAGCTCGTCCATACTTGCTTGTCGCTTGATCGATCACCTCGTGCTTGCTTTGGTCGACAGATGTATCGGAATTTTGATACGTAGCTCTTCGCTTGATGAATTCCCCCCTTGCCGTGAATGTGCCTTGAATGTGGCGTGATGGCTTGTGCCACAGAACTTAGCTTTCATTCCCACGCTTCACGACCCATCACAACTTGTTTGCTAAGTGCGCAAGGTTGATTGTTCAAGTTCGCAGCATGATAGGGTTACACGAGTTACGGGACAAGGTTGCACTGGTTACACGGTGTTCAAATTTCAAAAATCTGAAGCAAAAGAGCTTTTGCATTTTGACGACATTCATTCCGAATGGCAAATTGAAACGTTTGAAACTCGCGATCGCGCATTTGCCAATTGCCGGCAGCATTGGCAAGAGCACTCGTCGTCGGCCCCACAAGCGCGCGCGTGGTTCCTGCATTCCTGCATTTGCATATCCTTCATTTGACGCACACGCGTAGAGCGCCATCCATCCGTCCACAGCTCTCCGCCTCCCACCACTCGGTACGTGCATCTCGCTCTCTTTGACGCATGTGCGCATCAACTCCTGTGGACATCGTTTGCTAATAATGCGTTCTGTGATGTCGGTATTGCTTGTGCCCACCAGACGTCACTCTATTGCTGCTCTGGAATACTCCACCGATCGCATTCATCCTCACTGCCCCGCAAGGGTCAATCGACAGCTGAGGACGCCATCAAACCCCAAGCGCGCATCGTGATCCACTACATTCCCGTCGTCACGTGAGCCGCGCATTTTGAAATCGAACAGAAGCAACAAGACCGTTTGACAAGATGGTGCTCTCCGGAAAGAAGCGATCCAAGGTCGCGCCAAGAAGACACATGAGCTCCATCCCAGGACTCTTGCACCACAGTCGACGTCTGCACCAAGTGTTCTCGGCGCTCGACCGCGAAGAAAGCCGCGCGCAGAGGCGACTGTCGCTGACTCGCTTGAGCATTCTGCCGCAGCGCAACCGCGCCACGAATCACCAGGCAAACGAGTCCACACGCCCGGTTGTAGTGGCAGCATCGTCCAAGCCGCTGGTGTTCCGCAAGACCAAGCGCGAGATCGAACGTGAGCGAGAGCTTGCACTGCAAGAGCAGCTGCGTGTGCAACAGCAACTGGAAGACATGAAGAGCGCGATCATCGCGAGCTGCATCCGCTCTACGGTGTCGAAACTCCAGTCATCCTGCCAAGCAGCGTATTTGCGCGATTCGCGAAGCCTTAGAATTGGAGAGCGAGGGCGATCCAGACGACGACTGCTCTTCTAGAGCGAGCTAGCGAAGGCAAAGCCGATGCTGCAGCCGAGGATCAGTACTAGGGAGTCCTCGACGCGCCATCAAACACCAAGCATGGACACTTCATCATCAGTATAATATGAACACATCAGATGAGGTGGGTAGCGTCCCCACTGTAGAGTGAGCGAGTCAGATCCATCGAAGCTCTCGAGTCGCTCGCTGCCTGTGCAGACGGGAGATGAAAGTGGTCGGCCATCCCTGCGCTACAGTAGCTCGTACGGTCGCAACCACGCCATAACGGCACGCAACACACATAGAGCCCTTCAGCACGATTTTTGCATTTTCAAAATCCACTTTTTTTGCTTTTTTCACAAAAAGCTCATTCATCCGATTTTTCAGTTTTAGTGTGAAATGTGAAAGTGTCATCGAATCCCTTTTTATGTACGGACTTTACTTGATGGAAGTATGCTGCACCGTGCATAAAAGAGGATCGATGACACTTTCACAGAACACTAAAACAGCTCTTCATAAAGAAATAGAGGTCACACATTTTATGAAGAATATCAAATCCTCATGATGTTTGTTCTACGTCGGTACCGATTTACCGAGTATCCGGGTAACGGAAGCGTGGTGTCCAAAAGCTGGTTTAACCTCACCAACAAGGTTTTGTATTCACTTTTGTGACAAAAAGTGACATTTTTTCTTACAAAGTGATTGAACAATAATAATGTGACAGAAAGAGAAAAGAACGAGAAGGAACAGAAGGAACGAAGGATGGTGTCGAGCGGCGAGCTCTTCGTGATGGCGGCGTACCTCTCCGGGGCCGTGTGCATCGTGCTCTTCACGCTCTCCGTGGGCTGGATCATCGTCTGGAAGCTCGTGCTCTCCAAGATGCCGTTCATCCAGGAGCTCTTCGACCTCAAGCCCGCCAAGCCAGCTGGAGCTGCCTCTGCGGCAGGAACAAATGAGACAAATGAAGACGACGAGTTAATACCCAACAGCGGCGACGGCGACAGCAGCAAGCCCGTCTCGTTCCAGGACCGGGTCGAGGCGACCAAGCGAGTGCGTATCTATCTGTGCGATGCGCATGAGTGTCTATCATTATTGCTTCTGATACTCACGCTCGTATGTCTCTCTGTGTGTGTATGTAGAAGCGGCTGTCGACCAAGTTCAAGTAGATGGGATACATGCAAGCATGGCATTCCGCAAACTTCGCTATGCGTCTATCTGTATTTGCACGCGCGCTGCCCTCACGCCAAGCCATAGAGACGTGCAGACAGAGGTGGAAGATGCGATGGACGAAAGGAAGACGCTAAATGAACTGCTATTATTATTGATGCGTATCGTCTCGTCACCAAACTCCGTGTTGTCTCCACTCACCACTCACTCATCATCGCACGAGCCATTTGCCGCCAGTAGAGTCGGTCTCCTTGTCGACGTGCTGCAGCTGCCGCACCATCTCCAAGTACGCATTCGAGGAGCTCGCTTGCTGCGCCGCCTCGCTCTTGTCTCCATCTCGCTGTTTCTCCTCAGCGAACTTCTTCATCTCGTTCTCTTTCCTGCGCTGCGCTGCCTGCGCCATTCGCTCATGGAGAGACGCCATGCCCGGAGGAAAGCTGCCGGTGCTCGCGGTCGCTGCAGCGTTCTGCATCACCTGCTCTCGTCGCTGCGCTTCACGGGTCGGGAATGCGGGCTCCCAGTCATTTAGTGTGTCGACCGCGGGTCGCTTCACCTGCGCCTTGAGCTCATCGGGGATCTCCCAGAAGCTCCGACCGTGGACCATGTTGAAATAGAATGTGCGCTGCGCAGAGAAAGGAAAGAGGGAAGAGGAAGAGCAGTCGCGCGTCAGACGACGGTCGTGGATCAGCAGTGAAAGCGTGTAACAATGGCGACGGCGGCTCGCGTACCCCATGCGCGTCCTGATGCTGCGTCCAGATGCCGCTCTTGCTGTGCGTCTCCATGGTCCAAGTTTTACTGTGTTTGCAGAGTGGAATGTGCTGGATTAATTAAGTTCGCTTTGAGCCATTTCTGGAGAGGGAATGCGCACTTAACATAGGTCGATGTTGCCTTCGGTGTCAGGATTTCAGAGAACTGCGCAAAATCTACGTTGCGCATTTCCTGAGCTGGGATGATGAACAAGACGCACAACAACTATAACTCCAACGAGAAAAGGACAATACGATAAAATACTTAAAAGCGATATGCCAAAAGTTCAACAGCTCCAAAAGGCTCCAACAACCTGAGCTCAGCAGGACCGCGGCGACGAGTCGTCGAGCAGCTGCTGAAAGAGCTTCACCAGCATCTTCGCGGTCGGCCGCTTCTTCGGATCAAAGTGGAGGCACTCCTCGATCGCCGTGAAAAGCTTCTCCGTCATCATCGCCGTGGACGTGAACGAGACGCTCGCTGAAGACGACGTCGTCGTCGTGCCAAAGCTCCGGTCGTTGTTCTCCTCGGGCTCCAGGTGCGCGCATAGGCGCAACTTCGTCATGAACTGCTGCACCATGGCGCTGTGCGTCTTGGTCCGGTCCAGGTTGAACGACATTATCGATGAGTCCGCATTACCATTCGTTTCTGAAGCAGCGCGGTGCGGCTCGTCAGTGTTGCTGTCAATCATCGACAGTTTCGAATTGTCGAGCAGCGTGCCGTCGCCCATAACTTCGTCCTGCAGCGACGACGTGGTGTTCACAGAGGACACATGGCGGTAGAACCAGATCTCAATGAGCAGGATGCCGCAGCTGTAGATGTCCGAGCCCAAGTGTCGTGTGGCGTGGTGCAGCACCTCGGGCGGGAGTAGAGGCAGCATGTAGTTGCGGTGGTTCCCAAAGAAGTCGTCTTTCTTGCGTGCCGTCGTCGTCGTCGGCTCCAAGTCCATGAGCTGCACGCCTTCGGGGTTGATCACTTCCAAGTCACTGTCCTCATCTTCCTCTTCGTCATCGCTGATCTCGGATTGCAGACGCAGAGTCGTGGTCGCGTACTTGTCCGACCTCGTGTAGTGGCTGAAGTCGTTCAATTTGCACTGGAACGTCTCGGTCACGAGCACATTGCGACTGCGCAAGTCTCCGTGCGATACCCCCATGTCGTGCGCATACGCCAGCCCTTTGCAGACATCGAGCATCATCTGCAGCTTGGTCGACCACCACGTCATCATCATCGAGCTGCTGTCTGCTGACGTCATGAGCTGCGTGTGGAACGAGTCGGTGGTATACGAATTCCCAGAGATGTGCAGCGAGTTGAAGAACGGCGCCATCCCGCCTGTCGTCTGGTTCATGCTCTCCATATCGAGCAATGTGTGCAAGTCACCGCCCTTCACGTACTCGGAGATGACGCACAAATGCTCGCGCTCGGTCCACATCGTGCCTAGAAACCTGGTGATCTGTGGGTGATGGAACGATAGCATCAGCTCCACATCGTTGATCGCGTCCGCCAACTCGCGAACTTCAAAGCGCAGCGTCATCAGTCGCTTCACCACCACTTGCGACCCACAGTAGTCGCCCAGGAACACCTCTCCATGGTAGTTGCGACTCAGGATGCGGTGCATGTGGAACGTCGACCATTCAACATTGTCCCACTCGCTTGCTTTCATCTCTCCATTCTCTTCTCCGCCATCATCCTCGTCTTCTTCTGGAAGCGATACGCGCAACTTTTGCTTGCGAAGCTGGAAATGCTCCTGCAACGTCTCGAGCACAGTCTCTTGGGTTTCCTTCGGCAGGTCGTAAATGCGGCAGGGACCGAGCGTCGCATTTACATTTTCGTCGTCTAGCTCTGTTGCATTCGGAGGTGCAGCGGTCCCAAGCTGACGCATCATCTGCTCCATGCGCCACGTTGTCATCTGCTCTTGCTCCGCGAGGTTGAGCTTCCGTTGTCTTGCGATCGTTGTCGAGATCGTGTACATCAGGAACTTGGCCCCAAAGATCGCTACCGGGATGCCAAAGCCCATGGCGACAGTCATCCAACAGAATCCATTGCACACAAAATCCAAGCAAACTTGTCCTGGCACGTCGAGATCGGAAGAGTACGGGCAGTACTGGCACGCGGTAGCGCCATCTTTGTCGGCAAAAGCTCGCCCCACGCACGGTAAGCACTTGTCAGCGCTCACGTCATGGTAGTTGCCGATGCGGCACTGGATACATCCATAGAGCTGGCGAGTTGAACCCGCTTTCATGCGGAGAGGCGTTTGATCGTACACGCTCCCGTTTGGACAGAGCGTCTTACCAAGAATGCTTGGGTCTGTCCCAATCCCAGGATTTGCTTGCAGCGTTCTGAATGAGCACAAAGCAAGAAATTGTTGTCAGCTGCGTGTACTGCAAATAGTATGATTGCCAGACAGTGACCAAGAACGTACACTGTTGTTCGGGTGTTGTTGAGCATGTCGAGGAAAACGGTGCTTGGCACGGACGCGATGACATTGTAGTTAAAGTTTCTGTTCGAAGCCAAAAGATAACCGGAAAACAAAGTCAGTTGAGAGTGAGATATCTCAACCAATATCCCAAACTGCTAGTCACGTACATGGACTCAATGGTGGACTGGATCGGTCCCAGCACAGCCGCAGTGAAATTCTCAATTCGATTCCAGCTCAGATCGCTGCCATACACGGACACAAGAAGACGTGATAAAATCTCTTACAAAGTGGTAGATCGCAGATGAACCGACGGAAAATACTGGTACTCACAGTTGGGTCAAGTTGGGATACGGCTTGAGTTCACTGTTGGTCTCAAGAGCCCAGATCACATTGTGGCTCAAATTCCTGACGAGAAAAGCCAACAAACAAACGAGAATTAGGTAGGGTGAGTGGATGATACACAACAAAACAAGGTCAAGAACAAATGCGGAGAAATTAACTCACAGAGTCTTCAAATTCGGAGCCTGGAGGACTCTGGTTTTGGTGGAAAAATCTGGAAGCAGGTCGAGGAGGTTTGCTTGTAGCTCAAGACGCTCTAGCTGAGGAGGAATCGACTCGAGCTTCAGGCGTTTGAGGTAGTTGTCCCCCAGCAGCAGCTCTTTCAACACATCGAGTCCATCGAATGCGTACGCCTCAATCAGTGAAATCACGTTGTCACTCAAGTCCCTGCATATATAGAGAGCAAAGACAACGATCTAATTTGTCAGCCATTTGCAATCGGTTTCCAATGAAAGTCAAGAAAAAACAAACGATGTGCTCTTACAGTTTCCGAAGCGATGACATCCCACTGAACGCATTCGAATGGACTGTGAAGATCCCATTGTGTCCGAGACGAAGCTCCTGGATGTACGCGGCGTTTGCGAACTCGCCCGCCATGATCTCGAAAAACAGATTCCGCTCAAACGATCTGAAGCACACACAAACAACATCATGAAGTAAGGTTGACAATGGGGGGGGGGAACCAACGCGAAGTCGAATTTGCGGTTCTTACACATAGCCTGCGACAATGGCTTTCTGGATCATCGGCGGCGCGCCTGTGATGTTGTTTCGCGTGAAATCAAGCACCTTCCAGGACTTGGACACGGAGAAGAGCTCGCCAGGCACGTCTGTCAGGTTGTTGTAGCTCATGTCCAGCGTGTGAAGCATCGAGAGGTTCGTAAACGAGTTGGAGTACATCAGCGTCACGTTGTTCCTCGACAAGTGGCTGATGGTGGGACGCACAAACAAAGACACCAGTGTGCGTCTTGTTAGCAACTGGTTCATCACAAATAATGAAGAGCTCTATAGCACATTAGTACGTACATTTCCTGCAGCTTGGGAGAATTCACGATCGCGTTCTGGTTGATTGTGTGGATGAAGCTCTCGTTGAACGTGATCGTCTCCAGCTTGGGACAATTGTTCACCAACAATGCTGGAAGCGCCACCAGACTCGTGTTGACGCACCTAGGCACACACATAACAAGAAAATAGCCCATGAGTTCCCATTGATTACCAGGATCGTAGCCTTGTGCACATGCACACTAATTGCTTCCTTACGTGATATCGACAAGCTGCGGCAAGTCCACGAACGAGTTGGACTCGAGCGTCGTCAGGTTCAGGTTGTTCGAGAGGTCTCTACAAGCACACGAATTCCCCAGTTTGTAAGTACACACACGTGAACAACGTCAGTACAACGACAGCCTTTCAGCGTGGTAGAGCCCCATCAATACAGCAGAACCGTCGCCAACTCACACTCGCTTGACGTTCTGGAGCGCGCGGAACAGCGCGGCTGGAATCGTTTTCAGCGCATTGTTGCGCAGCACGAGCTCGGTCTCGGCCGCTAGCTCCGCTGCTGACGCCGCCTGTAGCACTGCGCCTTCTCCTTTGATGAACGAGAACGTCGCGAGCTCTCCGGTCGCTTCGTTTGCGGTGATCTTCGTCAGCCCTTGGTTCGACAAGTCCAAACTGCAAAATGGTCCACACACATGCATCAACAGATATACAGGACAGCACGCATGTTAGCGGCAAGAAAGTACCACCCGCATGCTTCACAACCGCAGGCCAACGCACCACGAGAGCGTATGCAGCAGTGCGGACAGCACGAGCACGCGCAGAGCGAGCGCCGCGCGCCACCGCCGCCGCCTTTCTCGCTCGTTGTTCATGTTCGCTGTTTCGATGTTGCCTACGATGTTGCCCACGATGTTGCCTGCAAGCGTGTTGTGCGTGTTGGGAAAATGCAACTTAATTTTCTGTAATGACAAGTTTTAGTCTAAACTACTATATTTCTACGATATAAGTATTCTTGTTTTACATATTGCTACTTTATATCCAAATTGCGGTAATAATTACAGCAAAGAGACCTTGAAGTTCTCAAATAAATCCGGTCGAGTCAGACAATACCGGTATACTATCGGTTATTCAAAACCGGTATCAGTTCCGTTCCCTGCCAAAACTGATCTGCATGTTGACGTGAAGGAAGTGCATCAAAAGCTCAAAAAGCTCCAGAAGCTCGCGCGCGTGAGTGACTGTCGCCTCCAAGCATGTTCCTCCAGCCGCGCAAGACCATCACAGAGCTGCACGGCTACTCGGTACGCGTGCTGCCGACACAGATCTACCGGCACATACGCATTTCATAAGCTAACTGCGCGTATGTGGTCTGCTAAATGTGTGCACAGGTCGAGTTCAGTCCGTTTGTTGACAACTTGGTCGCCGTCGGCACTGCGCAGTACTTTGGGATCATCGGCAATGGCAAGCAGAACGTGTACGAGATGATGCCGTCGGGCGAGCTTGCGCTTGTACGTGAATAATTGCTATAGAGCTGCTCTATGTGGATGGTGCTACTGTTGTGGATCAGCGCGTTCATCTATGGCTCCATGCGTGTGCGACAGGTGCGAGGGTTTGATACCGCTGAAGGCATCTACGACTCTGCGTGGAGCGAAGTGAACCCGCAGCAGCTGCTGAGCGCATGCGCGAATGGATCGATCAAGCTGTGGCACCTGCAGACGCGAGACCAGTTCCCGATCCAGAACTACCACGAGCACAAGCAGGAGGTCTCGGGCGTGAACTGGAACCTCGTGTCGAAAGACTCGTTTGTGTCTGCGTCGTGGGATGGCACGGTCAAGATCTGGAGACCTGAGCTGCCGCATTCTATCTTGACGCTCTCAGAGCACTCCAAGTCGGTTTACAATGCTGTTTGGAACACCCAGAACAACGGACTGGTCGCCTCCTGTTCAGGAGATGGCACTGTCAAGATCTGGGACCTGAACACTGCGCGGTCGATCACGACGATCGCGGCCCACTCGAACGAGGTGCTCGCGCTGGACTGGAACAAGTACAACCAGTTCGAAGTCGTGTCGGGGTCCGCGGATTGCAGTATCAAAGTCTGGGTACGTGCTTGTCTATTGGCCTGTTTGCTCAAGGCAAAATGGTCTTGTGACAACCAAACACACTGAATGTTGATTTGTTTTGATGCTCATGCATTATAGGACATCCGCAACCCGTCTCGCGAAGTGCGCATGCTCCCCGGTCACAACTACGCGGTGCGAAGACTCAAATGCTCGCCGCACGGCCCGGACGTGATCGCGACCGTGTCGTACGACATGTCGGTTGGCATCTGGAACACCAAGTCCCCGTACCCGCGGCTGCAGACCGCGTCGCATCACCGGGAGTTCGTGTTCGGTATCGACTTCAGCCTCTTTGTCGATGGGCTCGTGGCGTCCTGTTCCTGGGACCGTCAGGTCTCGGTCTGGAACTACTTTGGCGGACCTCCGCAGCAACAGATGCGTTAAGTGCGGCATTGCTGCTCTGATAATGGAAAATGTCAAACTTCTAATTGTGCGAACGACATGTAATCCATCCAACACTAGTGTGCGGCATAGGGGGAAATAGAGGTTCATTTGCCTGTATCTAGCCAAGATACATGATTGTTCTATGTCCTCATTGGTGGTGAAGCTGGCATCCGGCCATTGTTACCATCTGATACATCTAAAAGCTAACAAGAACCATTTTCGAAATTGTCGACCGCCAATTTCAAAATGTCGTCTCACCAAATCCGCTCCTTGTACATAATTATTATCCGTTGATAAAAAGAAGAGGATGCCGTCGTATCATAGCTGCAACTAGGTTCCACTACACTATTGCTACTGCTAGCACTAAACTACTAATTCAATGCACACGAGCGAGTGTGCCATACGCTTTCCATGTCCTAATCACTATCCAAATATATAGCCTTTGTCATAACTCAAGTTGGGGTCCTCTCGCCAGTCGGTTCGGTTGGCTACAAGCTGGGCTTGCGGCCGCGCACGAGCGGCACGTAGCAGACGCCCATGAGCTTGCGCTGCGAGAAAATGTTGCCGTTGCGCGTGACTTCGACCAGCATCTGGCCACCGCGCTCTTCGTCCAGCGGGATCACGAGGCGGCCGCCCTCGGCGAGCTGGTCCATTAGCGCCTGTGGGACTACGTCCGCCGCCGCGCCAACGTGGATGAAGTGGAACGGCGCTTCATTCGGGAGTCCGTCCCAGCCGTTGCAGCAGTGCACCGAGACGACACCACTGTCCATGAGCTCCGGGTCGGCGGTCTGGATGTTCTTGCGCGCAAACTGCGCGAGCCCCGAGATGATCTCAATACCGTAGACGCGCGCGCCTGGCTTGGCTTCGACCAAGCGCGCAAAGCACGCAGTCAGGTACCCTGAGCCGGCACCGACGTCCAGGATGCGCGGGTTGCTCACGTCCTTGATCGCTTCGTAGCCCAACTCGAGCGCATGCGCGTGCATGTGCGGCGCCGAGATGGTCTGGTTGTAGCCGATCGGGTGCGGCGAGTCGGAGTAAGCCACGAGCTCGCCGATGTGGCCGCCGTCTGGGGTCTCGAGCTGCGCGATGTACTTGGCGCGGTCAGTCTTGCGCATGGCCTCGAACACCGCATCCGAGCAGATCGTGCCGGTCTTCTTCAAGTTGCTGACGAGTCCGTCATTCGACGACGAGCTGCAGGGCCAAAACGACATGGCGGAAGACGACGGGGCGCGACGCGGCGTGAAGTTCTGGTAGAGCGACGTGTGGTGAGTCGGCGGCGACTTTCCGAATCGACGTCCACCGGGCGACGTGAACACGGTCGAGGGCGGGTTGCGCGACGGAATGAGTTGTGGGAGCTGGGTGCTGGTCGGCATTCTGGCTGAACGTGATGCGGTCGTTAGGGCTGCTGTGCTGGTGGCTGCGAGATGGCAAAATCGGAAATGAGGGAAGAATGAATGAACGCGACGGCGCGTCGTCTCCCACACTTGCGCACGCGACCGTTCGGCCTTGTTGAAGCGATCGTCCAGTTGGAGATGTGCCCAGGCTCAAGCCTGCGCTTCGAAAGCACTTCGAGCCAAACCGTCGCGTAAGAGAGCAAGAGTTGATTGTCGCACGGGCTTCTCTTAATGCGCGCCTTTCGCTTTGTCGGTCTCAAACGTTGCCACCCAAGCAGCGAAAGCCAGCTGTGGTGGCTTCAACGTGCTTTGAGCTTTATGCATAAAGATGATAGAGAAGCATATTTCCATACGTGCGTAGCAGAAATGCCTGTTTAACTGTATCATGTGCATACACAAAGAGAGAAAAGATAGTCGGAAAGCATACTATGCATACATGAAGAGAGCAAAAGAGCTTAACAAAAAGCGAGATGCATTCATGTCGCACGGTGATGACCATGCGATTGTTATTGACGCGACGCTTTGGGCTCCATTTTTGGCAGCCATCATAAAAGTACGTAACCGAGCTGAAAAGTGCACTTTTGATGTGTAGCCACACGACAACGCTTTCGAGAATGTTCGTCTCTGAGATTGAGTGATGGATTCAAAAGTGACGCATGTGACGTGGTCAATCGTGATTGGGTCCATGCGTGAGGCGTACCCGCGTAACACCTGCACCAATGGGTTACGTTACAGTTACCTCAAACACGCTCTTTTTCGCTCTTCTCGAACGACTTGACTGGCTCCATCGAATGATCTATCTGTGTGTGGATCATAGATCATCGAGAGCCGCTCAGGATACTGAAGTGGTGGCGGGAGATCGCAGCCGCGACTGCGAGGAGCATGGCGCCGACAGCTGCGCGCTTCGCCCACGTGTCCATTCTGCGGTGCTGCTGCGAGCGTCTGCTGCTGCTTCCTGCGCGCGGCGTAGAGCTCGTCCATCACGGGCGACTGCATGAGCAGCAGCGACCGCCGCTCCAGCTTGCGTGTCTCTCGCCGCGCGTGCGCGTCGCGGTCGTCCTTGAGCTCGCCGATGCAGAGCTCCTGCAGCATCTCGTGCGCGGCGCTCGAGTGTCCGATGTCCTGGTCAACAAGCAATACGAGCGAGAACATTCATTCAGCCATTACAGAGACTGTCGACCATCTCAGAAAGCCAGCATGCAGTGCGTCATTCATCGTCTGCAGCAGCAGCATGAGCAAAAAGCGCACGTTGCGACACTTGCCAGCGCGCCTGTTTGTTTGTTTACCTCGAATTCTTCGTGCACATCCTGGCCCGCGAGGTCGAGAAGCAGCTCGGGACCGCCCGGGTGGTCCTCGAGAAAGGCGGTGAGGTCGTAGACTCTCTTGTTGCTGACCGGACCGAGCACGACCCAGCAGTCCTGCTCCGTGTTGTGCAGCTCGACCTCTTCAGAGTTGCCGCAGCATTGTATGTGTGTGAAGGGTGGACTATGAATGCGTCCAGACGCGTACTGGTAGACGGATACTGTTGGGCTTACAATGGAAGACCAATGTCTCGAAGCACAACAGCTCCATCAAGCGGTTCATCGTCGGAATAAGACTCCGAAGAGCTATTTCGGTTACCCTTGTCAACCGTAATCGATTACCACACCCGGCGACATGAAGACGAGAGTTTATATGTAGAGAATTACGCCACCTTGTCGCCAACTGTGCGATGGACGATGGTCCATGGGCACAAACGCCATTTACGAAAGTGCGACATGTTCACAGGAACATGCCAGTGACTGACGCCCGTGAACATGCGCCGCGAACATGCGTGAATTAATGGCTTTTCGGTATTCTATTCGGTAGATGAGTGATACATGTGCATGATGGATATACAGAGAAACGAATGCATCAACTTCGTGTGGAGTGTGTGTGAGGAGAATGTTGGCTCGCAAATGTTGCACGTCAAAAGGAGATAACATGATTTTGACATGAAAGCAGGCAAGACAGTTGGCTATCGCACCTATAAAAAAGACCCCTCTGCAAGGAGTACAGAGGGACTTCTGTGAGGCGCGAGACGCTCCGAGGAGCGTCCTTCAAATGATACAAAGACACATGGATGGCATTCGATGACGACGATGTATGAGGCGAGCCATCACATGCACATGCCGGACGAGCTGTGCTTTCTCAAATGAGCTCCATCGTGACTCCGACTGCTTTTTGGGTCTCTTCAAGGGGTCTCTCTCGACCAATGGTTTCGCTGTCCACACCAGACCACACTAATTCACCAAATGACCTAGTCTAGAGTGACCACACTGCTGCATGTGTCCTAATTTGAAAGTGCATTTGGGACAAAAACGGTACCGTGATAAAGATACCGGTAACCCGGTACCGAGTTTCATACTCTTTGAAGCCAGTGCGGACATGTCGTGTGGTGAGGAAGTAGGTTTTCCAAAATAACGCAAAATCAAAAATATCAACATTTTCAAACAAAAAAGCAAATCAAAAATATCACCATTTTCAAACAAAAAGGCGCAAATCAAAAATATCAACCAACACCCACGAGACTTGGAAGATGGAGCGGAGCTCCTCGACCGTGGCAACGACGCGCTTCAGCGCTCGCGGCGGCCCGAGCGCACGCGCCGAGGCGCGAGGCAGCGCTCTCTCGCAGCAGCCGCACCTCCAGCAGCAGAAGGCGAAGAAGCAGGGCGGCGGGCCGCGCCTGAACGACGTCACGCGCCTCGAGATCATCGAGCTGCTCAACGCGCCGAACCGCCTCTCGCTGCGCAAGATCGGCGCGCAATTCGGCGTGTGCGAGGCCACGATCCGCCACATCCGCGACCGCTCGAGCGCGATCACGAGCCGCGCACTCGCTGTGCCGGAAGATGTACGCAGGACCACGCTGCGCGTTGTGCAGAAGACGTTCCCGGAGCTCGAGGAGCTGCTCGCGCAGTGGCTCGAGAGCGAGATCGCCGACCGCCGTGACAGCGATGACACTGTTAGCGAGCCTGAACCCGAGGTCGTGATGCGCAAGGCGGAGGAGATCGCAGCGCAGCTCAGCATCCCCGAGCACGAGTTTAGCGCCAGCAAGATCTGGTTCAAGAACTTCCAGCGACGCCGAGTTGCCAAGGATGTCGCGCGCGATAAAGCCCAATTGGAAGCCGCAGCGAGGGCTCTGGTGCCCTCATCACCATCCACTGATCTATCAACAGGAGCAGCAGGAGGAGCAACCGCTGTAGCAGGCGAGAAGAAGCGCAAGCGCGGCTCGGGACCGCGACTCAGCGATGGGCAGCGACTCGAGATCATCGAGAAGCTGCGCGACCCCAACGTTCCTGCGTCAAACCGGAAGTTAGCTGAGGAGTACAAAGTGGACGAAGCCACGATCCGCCACATCAAGTTGAACGCCGAGAGGCTCCGTGAGCGCGCGCTCAACGCCTCTGTTGACGTGCGTCAGACGACGTTCCGAGCAGGGAAAGCCAAGTTCACGGAACTCGAGACGATTCTCGCCGAGTGGATCGACGTGAGCCGCCGATGCAACGAAGAGATCCCGCCGCCGGTTGTGAGACGGAAAGCCGAAGAGGTCGCGGTTGAGCTGGATATCCCCGAGGGTGAGTTCAAGGCGACACTGAGCTGGTACGCGTCGTTCTGCAGACGCCAGGGCATCGGCCCCGTCACGCCGATCAACAATCTGGAGGAGATCGTCGCCGAGTACGATCCAAGCAACGTGTTCACAGTGGACGAGACGGGTCTCTTCTACCGCCTGTTGCCATGCCATGATGAGTTGATACCGTCTTCACAGCCGTCTTCGCAAGCGATGGAGAACGCAGAGTTGATGGACCGCGTGTCACTCGTGCTCTGCTGCAACGCGGCAGGCAGCGAGCGATTGCCCGTGTCCATGATCTCTAAGGAGCAGTCTCCAAAGTGCAAATCGTCGGCGACCGACTGGCCGCTGCCGTACTTCCACCAGAGCAAGGCGTGGATGGACACCAAAGTGTTCACGAAATGGTTTGACGAGGTATTTGTGCCGTACATCGCGAAGAGATCTCAGCAGCAGCAGCGCCAACAAGGGGGCCAAGATAATGAATGCAGCAACAGCAAAGTGCTGCTCTTGCTGGACAATGCGCCGGGCCACCCGGTAAATTTCGAGAAAGGCGACATCCGCGTGCTTGCGCTGCATCCAAAGAGCACTGCGTGGATGCAGCCGCTGGAGATGGGCGTGATCACCGCGCTCAAGAACCGCTACAAGCTGCGCGTGCTGAGCGACATCCTCGCGTACCACGCGCTGCCTGCGGACATCAAGAGCCAGCTGATCGCGGGCGTGAAGCATGTGAAAAAGGGCACCGCGGGGGTGTTTTTCGGTCAGGCGCCGCATTTGCTGGACGCCGCGCGCCGAATCGCGGACGCCTGGAATGCGATCTCACCCGAGCTGCTCAAGTGCGCCTTTGAAGAAGCGAACTTCATCCCGCAGTTCAAGAGCGGAAGTAGTAGCAGAACTAGCAAAGACAACAGCTACAATGACAACCAAGCGACGGCGATCCGCATCGAAGCCGAGGAGTTCAAGCTGGAGGAAGACATGTTCAAGGCGCTCCGGGACTTTTGCCTCGCGCACCGTCGCGTCCAGGGGGATGGTCTGAATGGTGGCAATAGTGTCGGCGACGTGTCGGACGCGGAACTCGCGGAAGAGCTGCAGACGTTCCTGCATCTCGACGACGAGAGCTCGCACGTGTACCAGAAGTGCATCATGGACGACATTGACAGAGCTGCCACTGAAGACAGCGAAGCAAGTGGCTCTTCATTTAATGATGATGATGATGATGATGATGACGTAGAACCAGAAGTCGCCGATGCCGGATCGACGTCGAACACCATGAACCGGATCCTGAACGGATCCGCCAGCTCGGTCAGTGCGTCGGACGTGTTCAACACGACGACGTTGCTGGGGATGCAGCTCCGGCAGCTGCGCGCCTCGCGTGAGTTTGACGCAAAACAGATCGAAGAGGCCGTGGTGATGACCGACAGCCTTCGTCACCAGCTGCAAGAGGTGCCTTGCAAGAAGCCTGCGGCTGCTGCTGTTGCTGTTCCTGTTGTCGCTGCTACAAATGGGCAGCAACAACAAACTGAGCGCACTCTGCTGAGTACCTCGAGGATACCAGCTCATCAAGTCAACATTGCGCTGTAGATATGCTTCGGTGTGTGCGATGACGATAGTCGGAGCGTTGATTGGTGCAAGTGATGGTGGCGAACTGGGGAGCGCTGCGAGTGACAGTTAATTGAACAAATAATTGACGAGTTTTGGTGTACAGCAGGGGAGGCAACGATCCTATGGTTCTCTTCTTTCAACGACCGTGTTCTTGTAGGTGGGCAAACGGCGCAACAAGTGCAATCCCCTCCACCTTTCTCTCTCGTGATGTCGACCTAAAAGCATCAGAGCCTTCCCGTGTGTATTGCCCACTGCACATTCCCAACACCTTTCACGTTCACGTCGAGATGGTGTGTGCGCGCACGTATTGTACTTGAGAGGGTCAAGCTGACGAGTAGCGCACAGAAGTCGTTAAGGTGAGCGATGTTTGGCTGTGGGAGTTGAGAAAACCAGCACCACCATTTCAAGAGTCACGTTTGCCGTGATACTTGAAATGGGTACAAAAATTCGTATTGTGAGTGATGGTCGTATCATTTCGCGAGTGATGGTAGCATTACCCAAAGTGTCCTCGTATGACAGACAAGTTTCTCTCTCTCTCTCTCTCTCTCACTTTCCAATTTCCAGCTTGACCAGCACCACAAACTAACACCACCAGCAGCACTTACACCAGCACCAATCGTCCCTCCACAGCCATGTCCCTGAGCTACGCTGTCGGCCAGAGCGTCAAGCACGAGAACCACCCTGCAAAGCACTCGACGTGGCGTCAGATCGTGGCGAACATGCAGTCGGGACTCGTCACCGTCGGCTCACGGATGCCAATCGCGAATGTGCCAGTGTGGGCGACCCCCGAGGTGGTCCACGGAGGCTTTGCGACGGGAAACCTTCGTGCTGGTGGAGAGCTTACAGCTTACGAGCGAGCGCTTGCGGAAGAAGCGCGATCCCAGGGCTACAACCTCAGCGAGGAGGATTCGGAGGACTCGACCCTGCGCTCGACCGCGAACCGGTACCTCATTGAGCGCGAAGCCGGCATCAAGAAGCTCTTTGAGATGCTCCACTCGCGAAACTACCGCGTGAACGTACCAGAAGAAGGATGTCTGCTGGCGTACGCCTGGCTCATCGAGAACGAGTTCACGAAAGAAGCGCACGAGTTGCTCAAGCAAGTGTCGCCCTGGTTCGACCAGCTCCGCTTCCACCCAGAGTCGCGCGGCGAGCCGGAAGACACGAGCCGAGTTTCGATCCAGTCGGTCCACGACGCCAAGACGCTCTTGCAAGAGAGCGCAGCAGGATTCCAGCGTAGTATCGACGAGGTATCTGCTCATGTACTGAACGAGCGCTTGGAGACGTGGTACCGCCTGAGAGAAGAGCTTCTCGAGCTCTGGATCCTGACGCTCGACGACCCGTCTCAACCACCCGATGGGAGCTGGTCGCTTGAGAAATCTTCCGGAGAGCAAGACTTTGTATACTCAGAAGGCAGCAGTTGGCCCTGCCAACGGTATCCTCAAGGCTGGAGTGAGCGAGCGGCAAACATGCTCGCTCGGTACGAAACCCACCTCGCGCAGTTCTGGATCCAAGCGCGCATTCGCCGCAAGTACGCTCGCATGATCGACTCGCTCAAGGAAGTGGTCGCGAAGGGTCCACAGGCGTTGACTGGACGAGACGTTGCATGGATCCGCTTTGGCATCGCCACTGCCAACGTTCGACGTGGACTCCCAGGCTCACCAAAGTATCAGAAATGGTTTGACTCGATCTCAAAAGCACGCGAGAACAGGATCCAGGCGCTCCAGGTCCTTAAAAAAGTCTATACGTATACCATCGAGAGCCTCGACAACATCGCATGAACGGACACCACGCGGAACGAGATGAAGAAGTATCTGATACCCAGCGAGGCGCAGATTCTACGCGATCAGATCTCCACAGCGTTCCCGGATCACAAGAAGATCGACTCGATCTTCAGCGCGCTCGACAAGGCTGTGGGCTTGGACCTGAGCGAAGTGTTCACTTCTGGGAGCTTCAAATCTTTGGAGATGGTGGCGCAGATTCTGCCAAAGTTCACGTCCACTATCCGCACGAGCGCGCTCCCAGATGAGGACGTGGCGTACTTGTACCAGCAGATCCTGATCGCCTTCGCTGAGAGGAGATCGTTGTTGCTGCTCGACTTTGCCTCGCAGGTGCGCGCTGAAGAGCTACCCTGGGTGGACGCGATCGACAGACTCGTAGTTAACGCAAATGATGATCCAGATTTGAAACTGCGTGTCCAGAAGTCCACGACAGAGTTCTGTCGAGCGGTGGTGATCAACGCGCTCAAGCACTTTGGCGAAGCGCCACTGTGCAACCCTTTCATCGCGGAGCTCAAGCCGCTGATGCAGTCGGTTAGTCCCGCGAGCCCCTGCTTCTTGCTCGAAGCGCTCGCAGCGGATATCTTCATGGGCTCCTTCACGCCAAAGTACACCCGAGCGTACCAAGTCGCCCAGGAGTACCTGGAGGGCACCAAGTACCAGAAGTACTATGGGATCCAGAAGCCTTCTACTGGAAGCATGAGTACTGAGGAGTTCGCTGCGCTCTGCTACTCGCGAGCTGGGATCCTTGAGGCTGACGGGAGTAGATGGAGCGTCTCGGCGAACGCCAGGGTCATCGAGCAGTGCCAGATGCTCACGACTCACAACTTGGCGACGCTCTTCATCGCCTTCGACCTCCACGAGCACCTGGACGAGTTCAACGTGCCCGCGATCCTGGAACGCTGCTGGACTGAGATCATGAGGCTCACAGTGCTGGTTTCAAGGACCCCTGAGAGTGATTGGCGAGCGATCGGGCCGTTGAGACGCTTCGTCGGGTACACGTGGCGCCAGATGCTCTTCTTCTTCGCGGTTCTCGAGAAGTACGAAGCGCCGGAGAAGTACTTGGAAGTGGTCGCCTTGATGGAGGCGCAGACCGCGAGTCTACAGGAGGACGACGGGTACCGCGCGCACTTTGTAGCACTGGCGAAGATCCTGAGAAGCAAAGACAGCAAAGATGCCAGCGAGAGCATGGACGATCTTGATGCAAATCGGCCAACAAGGACACCTCCATACGTGGTCGCTTGGGGTGCCGACCGAGTCTGACTGATTCATACTACTTCGAAGTAGACCACATGGGGGAATTAGATTGAACAGTGAACCAAATTCAATGAAACTTGGAGAGACGAAAGTCTGTGTTGCTGTGTTAATGAGCCACGTTCTTTGAAGCTTCTCACGTTAGAAATAGGCTCAAGGTAACGACGGCCCATAAGTCGGTTGCGAGGAAGCGAAGCAACACGAATAGCTCCATAATGTAACGAAGAGCTCCTGAATAGAATAGATATTAGCTCCATGCGCTTGCAGTCGCGCGTTGCACGGCGAAACGACTTTCCTGACTGGTCCCACGTTGTGCAAGGAAAGCTCTGTCTGTCTGACAAGTCCCAGGTGAGCTTGTGAGCCCACCATATTGATGGCAAGACAGCTCCACTCAAGCCATAACACCAAGGTTCCTACCTTACTCTCAGGCAAGCGTATGAGTGAGACGATGATGAGCATGGGGCCGGTCGTGGACCTCTCGGGCGAGATCACCGACATCGAGGACCTCACGAGCTCCAGCTCCGTGCTGCAGAGCTCCGACAGCTCGGGCTCGTTGTACGACTACACGGACGAAGAAAGAGGCGACGAGCTGGGGGAGAACGGCGTTCAGGTGGTGGCAAACGCTGGAAAACCACCACCAGTTTCAACGGCTGAGGCAGCGAGAAAGAAGCAGAAGAAGAAGCGGGTCTACGCGATGGCGATCGCGCTCATCACGCTCTTCGCCGGCTGCGCGTTCATCGCCGAGAGCCAAGATTGGTTCGGACCCAGCTCCACAACGTCATCAGATGCAACGGACAAGGGCCAAGGCGGGTTGGAGCGAACGTCTGCTCTATCGGTCGACAGCAAGCTCAGCATCACAGGCTCGAAACGGGGAGCTACAGTCCCAGAGGAAGACCGAAAGACGCCAACCAGCGTAGCTCTTGAACCTGAAGCTGCTGAGGCTGATACCAAGGGTGAGACTGAGACCAAGCCAGATCCCAAGGCGAAGACTGAGACTGATATCGTTGACAGTGCAGCGCTCTTACGGAGCGGAACCAGGTTCCAGACCCAGGTCGGTGGCTCGGACCTCTGTCTCGACGACAAGCAACGCAATGGGGAGCAGGCAAATGAGGTCCTCAGTTTCCAGAAATGCAACGCAAAGAGCGCGAACCAGGCGTTTGCGTACGACCCGATCAACTTCTTCCTCATGAGCAGGTCAAAGCCTGCGTTCTGCATCGACAGCGGGCTGATTTCGTCATCGACAACAACACCATCATCATCCTCAAAGCCAGCAGCCTCAGGGCTTCGTCTTTACCCGTGCAGCTTTGCAAGCGCGTGGCAGCAAATGTTCCAGTTTGACTCGGAAACCTCTGTGTTTCGCAGCACGCTCTCTGCATGGACACTAGCAGCGCTGGTAAAGCAGCGGCAAACTCGAAACCAAAGGAAGCGTCGCCTGGCAAGAAAGAAGAGAATCACGGACTCGTAGCAACTCTAGCCGTCTGAGACCCGTCCCCGGATCACCAACGACTTGAGCTAGTCCCAATTGCAGACACGGATGTAAATCGCAAACACCCAGTGTTGCAGAGCGAGGACCAGCAGTTCCTGCTGCGAAGTCTCGGAAAATACAACCTTTGCCTGGGAGGAAGCAGCAGCAAAGTCCAGGTTGTGAGCTGCAGTCCCAGCGACACAAACCAGCTCTTCACGTACAATGCGCGCACACACTGGGTCGAAAGTGCGGCGAATACCGAGCTGTGCTTGGACGGCAACTGGAGTGGGCTCACTGACGACCAGTCCCAACAACCCAAAAGCACCGTCAAGATGGCGCCGTGCGATGCGAAGAGCTCCAACCAGCGCTTTGTCTACGATGACTTCGCGATGGTGATCCGCAGTCCGACCAAGTCGAATCTGTGCCTTGGCGATGGCGGTGGGTACTTGGCTGGAGAGTCCGAGTTCCGCCTTATCGAGTGTGACCTGGCGTCCGGCAACCAGCAGTTCCAGATCGTGCTAAGGAGTTCGCTCTTCAGTGTCCCACCAGCGGCGATCTTGGCAGAAGACAAGCCGTTCGTGGTCGAATCGATCTACAAAGGGCTATGTGTCGACACTGTGGAGAATAGGCATAGCTCCAAAGGGCAAGATGGCGCTGACGCTTCTCAATTGCGGCTCCTACCCTGTGACTCGAGAGCTCCTCGAGCAAAGCACATCTTCCAGCACGACAAAGAGCTCCAGATGGCGAAAAGCACCACGAAGACGGACTGTTGCTGGAGCAGCAGCAATGATCCAAAGCCTTCCACCACTACTACCACGACCGCCACCGCTACCAATTTTGAGCTCTTGCAGATTTTGAGACTCGAGCGCTGCGATCCGCTGAGTTCGAGCCGAAAGTTCGTGTACGACGCAGAGTCCAAGGTTTTCCAGAGTGTTCTGAACAGAGATCTCTGTGTGGACGATGGCGGGGGCTGGCTCGCAGAAGAGACCGCGCTCTCGCTGCTCACGTGCGACGATGGCAGCGTGCACCGTTGACTGTCTACCGCCTCGCGGCTGGCCAGGTGCTTGCTGAACGCGAGGGACAATCGCGATCGATGCCGGTGGATGGTGCCGTGCGTCCCCAGCGTGTGCTGCGTGCTGATGAGCTGCGCGAGTGCGCTCTCGAGAGTCTCGCCGCTCCCGTCACGCGCATGCTTGAGGCCGGTTAGCACAGGCGGCGGCAGCGCCATGCTCACCTCGATTTTGCATTCCTTGTTTGTGTGTGACCTTGAAGGTTGGCGCTTGAAGGTGTCGCGTGCAAATGATTTGCTTTTGTTCTACTGTACTGCATATAATAGCTGCACATGTACGTATCAGAAAGTGACTGATACGTACATGTGCAGCTATTATACGCAGTACAGTATATCAATAGCGGATGATTTGCCAGGAACCGTAAAGTATACGGTATGATTCATAAAAACTGCACGGATACAGTCCACAAAATATTTACACACGAATGCAATGTATTTTCTTTCTTCAGCACGTCATGGGATGGAGACACTTGGGACGCAATCACGCGTTTCTCTCTTCTCACGGCCAGTCGCACGCATCCAGATGCAGCACTCTTCGATTGCTAGTGCGCTTCTTACTCGGCGCCTGGACGGTGGTAGCCCTTGTGCTTCGCGTTCTTGCGCGAGCGCACAAAGAGCAGGTAGGCGCCGACCGCCGCGATCGGCAGGATGTACCACGCAAAGAGCGACACCTGCGGCGCGCGCACCGACTGCAGCCCCTGCGCGTCCGCCTTGGTCTGCGCGTCGATCACCACGGCGTTCTGCACGAGCTCCTTGGTGTTCGCGTGGTTCTCAATGCCCATCTCGGCGTCCTTGGGCTTGTACACGGGCAAGCCGTTCGCGTCCACCTTGCGCAGCGCCTGGTCCGTCGGCTTCTTCGTCGCCTCGGGGGCCTTCGTCGGCGCTTCAGTCGGCGCCTCCGTCATCGGTGGCACGTGCACTTCGCGGAACGCGTACTGGCTGCCAAGCCACTTGTCCACTTCAATGAGCTCCCAGTTGCCCTCGTGGCCGCAGGTCGGGCACACCTCGGGCTTGGGCCACAGCGGGTGCATCACACGCTTGTTGACCGCGTTGTGCATCTCCCAGAGCCAGCGCTTGAGCGCCAGCGGCTTGTTCTCCGCGCTCGAGATCGACTTGACGCGCTCGAGCGTGTTGTACTCCAGAAAGTGGTCGCGGCACTGCACGCAGCCAAAGAAGTGCTTGACGAAGCGCCGGATCGACGCGATCACCGACACCATGAGCTCCGCGCTGCGTGCATCCGTCTCGGGTGGGTTCATTGTGAGCATGTGGAACATGTTCCACTGACCGCATGTGTACAGCGCGCACGAGCGGTACGAGTTCCCCTCTCCAAGGAACAGATCCGGTACGCGCTGCCACTCGGGCACGTGTGCCGCGGCCGAGAAGTTGCGCTTCGACTCCTCAAACTCAAAGTCAAACACCGTCGTCTTCTGCCACTCCTTCACGATGGCGTCAAACGTGTCAAAGTCCAGCAGCGCGATCGGCTCCACGCGGTCCGTGAGCTTCTTGATGATCTTGCGGTTGATCGAGCCGGGGAACGTCTGCGACACCATCTTGAGCCAGCTCTTGAGCGCGTCCAGCTCCACGTCTTCGAGCACCTCGCGGCCCATGAACACGCCCTGCTTCAAGCCAAAGATGAACGCCGAGCCGGCGTCCTGGATGCGCGTCGTCTGGTTCATCGGCAGCGTCGACTCTTCCCAGAGCTCCTTGCGGAGCTGCTCGCCGGGCTTCACCTCCGGCTCCTTCGTGACCAACGCCACGGCCTGGCTGCCGTCCTTTGGTGGCTGCGTGCCCGTCATGTTGATCTTGGCTTCGAGGAAGACGCTGTTCACGTAGTCCTTGACCTCCTGCACCGTGTGCGTGCCCACGACGCGCTTGTTCTCAAGCTTCGGACGCGTCTTGTCAAAGTTGAGCGTGATGAGCGTCGGGAAACCCTTAATGCCCACGCGACGGCACTTGACGTGGTCCATGCAACTGATCGCGCCGACGTAAATGTTGCCCTTCTCCTTGTAGTACGCCGCGAGCTCCAGGAACGACGGCACGAACTGCTTGCAGTGCGGGCAGCTGCATAAATACACATTCGCAAATACGAAGAGCCAGACGCTAGTTAGTTAGCCACAATGCCACATGCACTTTGTATAGATACGCATCAATAGCAGCATATTCATGTACGTACAAAGGGTGGTAAAAGTCCACGAGCCAGGGCTTGTCGGTCTTCTCCATCCACGTGTCCCAGTTGTCGTCCGTGAGGTACGTGATGTTCGGGTGGCCGTCGGGGAAGAGCGGGTCGCCCTTGTCGTTCGGGTCGATCTTCGCGTCCACGAGCGCGCTCTTCTGGTGCACCACGCTGGTCGTGCACGCCCACGCGAGCAGCGCCAGCGTCGCCACACGCACACTTCGCAGCATCTTGATTTGCTTTTGCTTTTGACTGTGTTTGCTACAGGAAGAACGGAGGCTGAGCGGTCGATAGCTCGGTCAATTCGCAGCCGATTGCAGCGCGGAGAGCACGAGTCGAAAGCAGAGACGCAGGGGGAGACGCCGAACGCAGGGGAAGGTGCCGACTGCGCTTTCGCTCTCGCAGACAGGAGGTCAAAGTCCTTCTTCCCGCGCGGCGCAGATGCTGCTGCTGCTCGAGTCTCTCGTCAGAGATGGGAGAGCTGACAAATGGTGCGTGTGAGGAGGTAAAGTCTCTCTCTCTCATCTGTCACTCAGGAAGGCGAGGGAGGATCGCACTTAAGTTCAAAAATATGGATTCATACAGGTTTATAGGATAATACAGTGTTTTGAAATGTTAGATATTGCTCACATCACGTGACTTACGTATCATTTGATACAATCATACTTATTGATAAAGGATAAGAGGGTCTTCTATTGAGGAGAGCAGGTGAACTGAACCTTGCCGTAAGCTTGGAGACCAGTCAGAAAGCAGCAGCCTCATCTCATCAGCAGCAGCCACAGCAGCAGCGTTCAAAGTTAGGTCACGAGCGACTGGCGTGGAAGAAGGATCGAGAGACGCAATGCGTTCTCACAAGAGTTTGGCGGTCATGCAGCCACTTGAGCAATAGCCTTGATGTAAGCCTGATGTGAGTTTGAAGAGTCGGCTCGAAAACAGGGCATGGCTTACAGTTACTGCATTGTTATCAATCCACTGCAAAGCAATACAACAATGCAGCAATGCAATGCACCAATGCTGTTCGAGCACCAATGCAATGCACCAACGCAATTCAAGCACCAATGCAATGCAAATCCGTTGCTGCTTTTTGCTGGACAAGTGGCCATCAATGCGCACTGCTTTCGCCAAGCCTCAACGTCTTGCCATGGTTCTTCTGCTGATTCTCAAAAGACACTTCGGTGTCTTCTTGTTTGTCTATTCGGTTTGTGTGGTGCATTCGTGCCGATCGCTTTCTTTGTGCAGAGCTAGCTGAAGGACTGACTGGCTGCAAGGGATAATACATGTTCATCTCATCTCTCTCGGTGGGCTACTATGTAAAACTACTAAAAAAAACCTACTAATCCTCAATCGTTACCTTCACTGCGACGGGATCGCCAATCGCTCGACGCCCGTGACCTTGACGCCAAAGCCCTGCGGGTCGAACGCGAACGTCTCTTCGGTCGACAGCAGCGCGACCGACGCGACCTGCAGGTCCCGCGCGATCTGCATGCCCATGCCGAAGATGCTCTGTCGCGCCATGAGCTCGCCCGAGATCTCGAGCAGCTTCTTCGAGTCGTTCACGTAAATAAGGATGCCGGCGCCGTGCTTCACGACGTGCTTCTGTGCCCACTGCGCGTTGATGCTCTGCACAAAACCTTCTTCGACAAAGTACACCGGCACATTCGCCTGTTGCGCCACGTCACCGTACACGAGCACTTCGTAGGACTGCGAGTCGCTGATCACGGACTCGTACTCGAACGCCGCGAACTGGCCATGCGGCGTCACCACCTGGCTGCTCACCGACGCGTCTTTCTTCGAGCGGCGAGTCACCAGCGCCTCCGTGCGCACGCGGTAGCGGATCAGGTCCGAGATCGTGATCAGCGGCAGGTCGTACTTGATCGCGAACTCCTCCAGCTGCGGACGGCGCATCATTCGCCCCATGTCGTCGTTCATTTCGCAAATGTAGCCAACTGGTTTGGCACCGGCCAGGCGCGAGAGGTCGGTCGCAGCCTCCGTGTGGCCCGCGCGCACGAGCACACCGCCGTCCATCGCGAGCAATGGGAAGATGTGGCCGGGGCGGTTGAACGCCTGGGCTTGCACTTTCGGGTCGGCCAATGCGCGGATCGTGCGCGCGCGGTCGGCAGCCGAGACGCCCGTGGAGTTGCCCTCCTTCAAGTCGACCGTGACCGTGAACTTGCACTTGTGCACCTCCGTGTTGTTCTCGACCATGAGCGGCAGCTGCAGCTCGTTGATGCGCTCGGCGAGCGCCGGCACGCAGATGATGCCCGTGGTGTGGCGCAGCATGAACGCGACCGACTCCTCGGTGGCGAACTCGGCCGCCATGATCAGGTCGCCTTCGTTCTCGCGGTCTTCGTTGTCCATGACGACGACGAACTTGCCGGCCTTCATCGCGACGATCGCGTCTTCAATCGAGGACGTGCCGGCATTGCGCGCGAGCTCGTGGTGGGCGGCGGCGCCGTTGCCGTTGGCGTGGCCGTTGGCGTGGCCGTTGGAGGAGGAAGAGGAGGAGGCGGTGCTGGTCATCGTCGTTGTGGTGGAGGAGGATTGCGAAATGAGCTCTTGGGGGAGGATGCGGACGGGTGCAAGGATCGCAGTCGAATGAAAGCGCTGCTGGAGGAGAACCGCGAATGCTGCGTGTGCGTGTGTGTGTGTGGCAGTGATCAGCGAGCGATGGTGGCGATGGCGGCGCGGCAAGCGAGGAGAGAGAGACGTTTTTTCACGTCGTTTTGTTTCATTACGTAAACAGGAGGGGACATGTTTTTTGTTAAAATAACTCTGGGATGGCCACTTTGAAAAGTTTACTTGGATTCAGTATGGAAATTGAGCATTTCATAAAAAAATATGGATGGCTCAATTTCGATACTAACTCCAAGTAAACTTTTCAAAGTGGCCAAAACATTATTTTTGGCACATTTCACGACGATGACGCGATCGGAAGCGTGATTGCGAATCGAGTGGTTCACTGTACCACTCGCGTGGACTGCCCATTATAAAATGGCCAATGAAGCTCTCAGAAGAGCGCAACTAAAAGTCTCATTGGGCGTAATTCTGAGAAAAAACACCCCACAAACCTAGCAGTGATGACGCCACCATGTACCACTTTCAGCGGTACATATGTGTGGATCACACCACAAAAACTATCAAATAGTGTGAGTCACATAAATGTAGACTGCCGGTTGATTCTGTCTCTGTGGTGTGTGTGAGCAGCTCGCATTCGCAACCTGTGTCAAGCAAATCAAACAAGCAGACAGAAATGGCGACGAGAGGCGGACTGCGCATCGGCTCCAAGACGGAGGTCGTCAAGAACCTGCGCGAGCTGCTGCGCGTGACGCGCAAGCGCAGCTCCGAGAAGAGCGTCCGCACGTGCCAGTGGTCCCAGCAGATCCTCTCGCAGGTACGATTAATTAGCAGTCTCTCTCTGTTGAGCTCTTCATGCGGGTGGCTTTGATTGACAAGTGTCTCTCTCCTTCGACATGGTACCTAATCTATTATCTTTGCATGTTAGTACCGCGCGCGCCAGCATGAGACGAACCGCGACAAGATGCGCGCCTACCGCTCGCAGGCGACCGACTACCTCATGATGCTCAACGGCGTCCAGGAGCAACGGGTACGCCATGTATATCCATCGCAATTCTTGTCCTCTCATTCATTGGACGCATTGCTGACCACTGACGCACTTCTATCTACTCCACCTCTCTATTCACAGTTCTTGTGGGACTTGGACGCCGGCGCCGAGAAGAAGCTCTCGGGCCAGGAGATCGTGAACCGATCTGCGAAGCGCGTGGGGCTCGCCGTGCCAGAGACGTACGCCGACAAGGAGGACAAGCGCATCGCGGCGGAGAAGTACCTCGCAGAGAAGCGCGCAAAGGAGGCTGCCGCTGCTGCTGCGAAAGAGTAAAGTACTGCGTGATAACACGAAAGAGGATGATCAATACAGCCAGAGAAACAAGCAAAAGCTCAAACAACCCAAGCCTTCTTCTTTTAAATCAAAAACATGCTTCATCGTCATCATCATCATCGTCATCACCATCCTTTCTCGCCAACTTCTCGCTCTTCTTCTAGGAACTCGCAGCGGCGTGCGCGCGCTCTTCCCGAGCTGCCAGCGCCGCGCTCTGCTCGTGCGTGAGTGTGCTCAGCCCGACGCGGCCCTGCCGTAAGTCCACGATCACGAGGCGGCAGTACTTGCCTTTCTCCGTGAGCACAAACACTTCGGTGGACGTCACCGCGGCGATGATCGCGATGTACCCGGAACTGGACGCGTGGTGCTGCACAAACACGTCGTCGCCCTCCTGGAAGACCCAGTCGCGGTACAACAGCTTGCCACGGTGGTACTTGACGACCGGCAAGTCTTCCGAGACTGATTTCAAGGATACACAAGAACAGGTCAGGCAATGATGAACAGCTAGCTAGTTAGCCGCCACGCCAGTACCACCATACGTAGTAAAAAAAGGAATCGTACCGGGCATTTCCATGCGGCGCTTCTTGGAGGACTCAAAGATCCCGTTGAGCTCCCGGAGATCGAAATCCACCTCGGACTGCGCGAGTTTCTTCTCGAGCGACTGGAAGACGTTGCCCACGCGCTTCTTGATCTTCTGCGCCGTGTCGAGCGCGAACGACGACGACGACGACCCGGACGCCGAGGTCCCCAATGGCTCCTTCTCGCCATTCTTTGTACGCGTACTTCGCGTCTTGCGGGTCGTCTTCCGAGCTGCCGTAGATAGCAAAGAGCCAAATTCAATGGTCAGTATACCGCACCATCTATCCATCCAATCACAAAGCTCCATACAATGACACAAGAGTACTCACGCTCACCTGAGGACGCAGCGCCGTTGCGCTGGTCGTTGATGATCTCCATCTCGTGGTGGATCTCCTCGAGCATGTCCTGGCGGAGCTTCTCGCAGCTCATCTCGAACTCGCTCGTCGCTTCGTCGCACTCGTACGCAAAGATGACCGATGTCGAGTGTCGTAAATACTCGTCGCGCAGCCTCGCACGCTCGAGAAGCACATCGCGTTCACGCTCGAGCTTGCGCAAACGCGACTGCATGTCCGGATGCGACTCGTCCTGGATCTTCTTGCGCGCGTTCTCGACAAACTGGATCTGCACGACCAAGCGCTTCTGCGCGAGCGACAGTTGCGCTTTCCGCGTCGTGCCTTCGCGCGGCGGTTGGGACTGAGCCTCGGTGCTACTACTACTACCGGTCTCTTCTTTCTTGGTTTCCAGAGCAGCGTTGGACTCAGCGCTCTCCATGACCACGTCCTGGTCCTTCGGTGCAAGCGGTGGTTCACCATTCGATACAACAGCAGTAGTCGCATTCGCCTCTTCAACTACGACCTCAGTCTTGACCTGTGAAGGCGAAGACGGCGGTGGCGGCAGTGGGGATTCGGATTCCGGCGCTTTGATCGGAGCGTCCATGTTCACATCCGCCTCCGGATCATTCGCAGGCGGCGGCGGTGGTGGCGGCGGGGATGCAACCGCTGAGCCTGCGCTCGGAGTCGAGGTGGTCGTCGCTAACGCTGCTGAAGATGGCGGCGCTGCCGCCGCTGGATGAGACGGCGGCTGTGGCTGCGGCTGCTCCACCAAGATCGTCGTCGACATCGCTCGCAACAAAAAAGAGTGTCTTTAAACAGTACACACGAGGTTCTGCTGCACATCCATACACGACAGAGCACCATGTTAGTACAATGCGCGGATGCAGACACGAGCGTCCTCATAGAGGCAGCCACTGCATCCACCAGCAGCAGCAGCAGCAGCAGCATCCATCGCCTTGTCATCTGATCATCTGGCTCGTGTCCCTCCTCAACCAAAAAAAGGAAGAAGAGCCACGACGACGAGGCAGCAATTCCAAGTCAGTCCCACTAACTAGATGATCCGCTTCCCCGACGACGACGAAGACAATGGCGACGGTGCTAATGGCGGACGCGCGCGCACACACACTGACTGACGGAGTCATCTTCACAGGCGCGTGCACGCATGGCGACTACCGGTAGTTACCCCAAGACACCTCACCTCGTACCTGGCTTCCTCTCTCGATCGTCCGAAGTTGTGATCTGGTAGCCTAGGGAATTTTGGCACTTTGTGTCTATTTGGCAACACAGCGCCGAAATGTCGGCACAAAGAGAGCGGATTGGCGGCACACATCCAGAAAATGTCGGCACGTGACGGCACAGAGACGATTCCGACCGACCAAGCGGACGATGCGCGAAAACAACAAAAAGATGAGTGATAGTGAAGATAACGAGGTAGATTAAGTCTGTCTCGGAATTTACTCGTTGGAACTCAGTTCCGACTGTGTAGCTGTATACATACATACGAGGTTGTGTGCATTTCCTGGCTTTCGCGAGCCTGCGTGCGTCCATCTATTGCGATGCATTGTGGTCTTCGTTACGCCCTGCGCGAACCTTCGCGTTAGCAGTGAACGCAAACCCAAAACAACCATTTGAAATGGCTCGATTACCGATTTAGACAGGAGAACTCAACGAAAGCCAGATTTGACATCGCTGGAGTGGACCACACGACTCGTGACACGAGTGGACCACACAGAGGCATTTTAATTTTTTGAACCAGATCTCGAGATTCGCTCGAACCATTTTTCTGCTGAACTCGCAGGAGCTGTCCTATCATTCATTGACTCATGATTGCATGCTGCAATCCTCTCTCTCTCTCTCTCTCTCTCTCTCTCTCTCCTTCCTCCTTACGCCTCTCGCTTCGCCCTTCCTCATGCAAACTCGATGCTCTCTTCCTGGAGGATCTGTGGCAAGCAAGCGGGGTGCACTACATCTGCATAATTGATCATACAATAAATAAAGATCTGGGATTCTTGGCTCTTCAACACGCGTGCGTGACCGACCACCAGGCTCCGTCGTATCTTTCTGCACCGAATCGACCGCTATGTGGAAACGTAGGAAGTGTTGAGCTTGGCGCCAATCGCGATGGCTACCCGAGAGAAGCGACTCGCGGCGCGCTTGAGCACCTCCGGCTTGTGCTTCTCGTACGCAGCGACGGCAGTCAGCAGCTTCTCCGACGCACCCAGACCCGTGAGGTCCGGGACCACCGACTTGAAGTTCTCGTCCAGCTTGATCTTTGGCGATTCCTGAGGAGTCATTGGTCCCGCAGGAGTGGTGGGGATCGATGGGATAGAAGCAGGATTAATGGCCACATCAATTGGAATTTCTTCTTTCGGGATTGTGATCGCCGGCTTCAGCGCTGCGTTGCTCGCCGACAAAAGCGCCGCATTCGTCGCGACAGCCGCAGCAGCAGCAGCAGCAGGCGATGTGCCAGGCGTAGGCACCGCCGCAACTGGGGTCGAAGCAACTGATGGCGGAGCCGAGGTGACAGGAAGCTCAGTCTTGACCGCTTTTGCTTTGTTCAAAGCGGCTGCGGCAGCAGCAGCAACAGCAGCTTGGTTGAGCGCAGGCTGCGACGCCACAGGAGACGGGCCCGTCATACTCTTGTTCTGCGCCGCCTCGTATTCTTCGGCGAGCTTGCACTGAACCAGCTGCTGGGAAATCTTGTTGATCATCTGGGCAAGTCGCTGCGCTTGCTGAACCAGCTTCGCCTGGTTCGCCGGCGTTTTCGCACGGCTTTGCTGCAAGATCAGCTCCTGCTGCTGTTCGCGCAATTTGGCATGCTGAGCAGTCAAGCGCTGCTTCTGCGCGTCGGGGAGCTTGAACGTGCGGTATTGAGCAGGGGTCAGAGCGGAATTGGTCGTCCCTCCTGGAGATGCCACCGTCGAAATATCGATAGGGTTCTGGCGTGAAGAACCGACGACTGGTGGAGCCGCCGTTGGAGTCGGCGTCGTGACAGGGGTAGTAGCAGTAGTAGCAACAGGCGCAGTAAGCGAGGTGGCATCGCTTGAGACTGTCGTCGCAACTGGTTGCTGCTGAGTTGGAGGAACTCCGACGCCCACCCCAGTTGCACCAGCACGAAGCTGGTTCTGCTGAGCAGTCTTCAGCTGCTGTTGCGCTAGTGCTTTCTGGCGCTGCTGCTGCTGAACTGCGAGCAGTTGCTGCTGTTGCTGTTGTTGCTGCTGCTGACGTTGCTGCAATTGCTGCGCTTGCAACAGTTTGTGCTTTCGCTGCTGCTCCAACATTTCTTGCTGCTTCTTGGACGCCGCAGCCGCAGCGGCTTCGAGCTGCAACTTCTTCTTCTGCTCTTCCAACAGCTTGCGCTGCTGTTCCGCCTTCTGCTGTTCCTGCATTTTCTTCTGCTGCTCTTGCAACTGCGCCATGCGAAGTTGCTCTTGCTGCTTCTTCAACTGCTCTTGCTGCTGTTGCTGTTGTTGCTGCTGTTGTTGCTGTTGTTGCTGTTGTTGTTGTTGTTGTTGTTGTTGTTGCTGTTGTTGTTGC